>JARBWK010001585.1:0-18334 GCA_030556195.1 Anolis apletophallus | reverse complement strand
AATGTTAAATTGCCTCTATATCTGTCTATTAGGCATGAGAAAATTGAAACGGAAATTAAAAGGATTCGTAAGAGATTCGATGTAATGGGACTTTGAGGTTTTACGTATCGCTGCCCTGAACCAGGAAGTAGACTTCCTTTACGGTCCGTGAGGCCAACAATTACCGTAAGGATCGTAAGAAATTCTTAAGTATGAATTAATTAATTATTGTACTACTCACTTCTCCCTGTCTTCTCCCCCTCATTTCCTTCCCGCCTTCATTCAGCTTCTTCTTTTTCCCGCATTTCTATGAGGAACTGGAAGTGACGCTGCTGCTAGGTAGGCAATGCATTCTGGAAAGTGTAGTCCTCCAGGCTTCCCCCCTCCTTCTCTTCCCCGTTGCTCTGCTGCCATGCATGCCCCCATCGCAGGGGCCTGCTTCACACACACACACACGCTTCTCCTCCTCTCTCCAGGCTTCCCCCTTCCTCCTTCCCCGTTGCTCTGCTGCCATGCATGCCCCATCGCAGGGGCCTGCTTCACACACACACACACACACGCTTCTCCTCCTCCTCTCCCGGCGCCTCTCAGATGCTTCTCTTCCCCGTTGCTCTGCCATGCCCCATTGCAGGGCCAGCTTCAGCCCTCCAGGTACGTGTTTTGGACTTCAACTCCCACCATTCCTCACAGCCTCAGGCCTCTTCCTTTTCCTCTCAGCCTGGGCAAACTTGGGCCCTCGCTCCCTCAGGATCGGGTGAGAGAGAGGCAGCGAGGAGCGGGGGGGGGGGGCTCCTCCTCCTTTTTTTTTTGCTGCTTCCAAGAATAGAATACCCTCCCTCCCTCCCTCCCTCCTTCTTCCTATTTGGAGAGTCCCATCTAGAATTCAGTGTGGTTTATTCAGTTTTTGGCCATAACTCCCAGAAATCCAGCCAATTTACCAGCTGTTAGATTTCTGGGAGTTGTAGGCCAAAACCATCTGGAATGCGCATGCTCTGGCATACGAATTACTAACGAATTTCGTTAGTACTTAAGTTACATTTCCGACATTTTTGGGATTTTTTTTGTAAGTCTTTGATATACTAATAAAAAAAATCCCCCCCATTTGATATAAGAATCGCCATTTTAGGATTCTAAAACATGCCTACTGTCTATATATGTTGTATATCTATGGCATTGAATGTTTGCCATGCATATGTGCATTGTGATCCGTCCTGAGTCCCCTGCGGGGTAAGAAAGGCGGAATATAAATGACGTCAATAAATAAATAAATAATAACGCTAATCCTAACCCAAACCCTAACCTTGCCCTAAGCCCTAACCCAAACCCAAAACCAGGGGTGCTCATTAGTAGCTGGTAGATTGCGTAGGGCGTCCTGGTAGATCGCAGGCAGGGCAGGAGGAAGGCTCAGTCCCACCCCGCAGGCTCCCGCCACCGCCCAGGTGCAGAAGGAGGTTGGACTAGATGGCCCTTAGAGGTCTCCTATTCTAGGAACCCATTGTTATTGTTGTTACTATTAGTAGTAGTAGTAATAGTAGTAGCAGCAGAGGCTGAATGAATATTATCATCATCCTTATTATTATGAATAAATTCAGGGGCTTATGATACTCACATTTAGTTGAACTCAGTCTTAAAATATATTATATGGCTCTCACTGAAATAAAATTTCCAAATAGTTTGCTTTTATGGCTCTCTGAGTATTGCGTAGGTAGATCATTTTGACTTGGTTGTTTTAGAAGTAGCTTGCATGCTGGAAAAGTGTGAGCACCCCTGCCCTAAACCAGTGTTTCCCAACCAGTGTGCCGTGGCACACTAGTGTGCCGTGAGCGATCATCAGGTGTGCCGTGGGAAATTGGAACCTCCAATAGCCTTTCTTTCCCCTCCTGCCAAACACTGTTTCTTCTCCACTCGGGCTCCCTTCTTCCCAGCCTCGCTCTGCTCGCTTTGCCTCGCTTTGCTCTGGGGCGAGACTGCGCAGTAGCGCCCGCACGGGTCACGTCTTCCTCCCTCCCCCCCTCCCGAACACGCTCACGCTGCCCCTTGGATCAAAATGGCGGCAGAAGCGGCAGTGTAGAAAAAAAAGTGTTCGGCAGGAGGGGGAAGAAAGGCTGCGAAGTGGGAGGGGGAGGAAGAGGTCTCTGTCGAAAGCTGGCATGGGCAAACTTGGACCTTCCAGGTGTTTTGGACTCCAACTCCCACCATTCCTAGCAGCCTTTTCCTTTTCCCCCTCAGCCACCTAAGCAGGAAAGGGCCTCAGGCTGTAAGGAATGGTGGGAGTTGAAGTCCAAAGCACCCAGAGGGCTGAAGTTTTCCCATGCCTGTTTTAGGGACCTTAAAGTGATGAGCCTCCTTCCAACATTGTGATTTTGGATAGAAAACAAACAACAACATAACATAACTTTGTTTGAGTCCACAGTGCTCTCTGGGTGTAGGTGAACTACAACTTCCAAACTCAAGCTCAGTTCCCAAGCAAACCCTTTCAGTACTTTCTGTTGGTAATGAGAGTTCAATATGCCAAGTTTGGTTCAATTCCATTGTTGCAAGAGTTCAGGATGCTCTTTGATTGTGTGTAAATCCCAGAAACTGTAACTCCCAAATGTCAAGGTCTATTTTCCCCAAACTCCATCTGTGTTCACATTTGGGCATATTGAATATTCATGCCAAGTTTGGTCCTGATCCAACATTGTTTGAGTCCACAGAGCTCTCTGGGTGTAGGTGAACTACAACTTCCAAACTCAAGGTCAATTCCCAAGCAAACCCTTTCAGTACTTTCTGTTGGTAATGAGAGTTCAATATGCCAAGTTTGGTTCAATTCCATTGTTGCAAGAGTTCAGGATGCTCTTTGATTGTGTGTAAATCCCAGAAACTGTAACTCCCAAGGTCTATTTTCCCCAAACTCCATCTGTGTTCACATTTGGGCATATTGAGTATTCATGCCAAGTTTGGTCCTGATCCAACATTGTTTGAGTCCACAGTGCTCTCTGGATATAATTGAAGTACAACTCCAAAACTCAAGGTCAATGCCCACCAAACTCTTATAGCATTTTCTCTTGGTTATGGGAGTTCTGTGTGGGAAGTTTGTGTCTTTCTGCCTTTCCTGCCAGGATATCTATGTTGTATTCATCGAAACAGGCCCAGGTTTCACACTGAGTGTATAAATACATTTAAAAACATATTAACTCTATGTATTACTGTGTTAGAGTGTCATTGTGTGTCATTTTGGTAGGTGGTGTGCCCCAGGATTTTGCAAATGTCAAAAATGTGCCGCGGCTCAAAATAGGTTGAAAAACACTGCCCTGAACCTTATCCTAATCCCCCCCTCCTTTCTATCGTTCCACGAAATCCAAGGACGAAGTATATTCCCGCCTTCTCTTATTCACAAGCACCGTTGCGGAATGTGCGTAACGCTCTGAGCTTCCGGGCCCAGCTATCATACTATCGCCGCTTCCAGCTTTGAGGGAGGATCGCCCTCCCTCCTCCTCCCCCCTCCCCTCCCTCCCTCCCTCGCGTTCCTTGGCATCACGCAACTCGCCAGACCCTCGCGCCACTCGGGCTCTTTCCAGGGCCATGGAGTCTTGAGAGCCCCCCTCCGCTTTGAAGGCCCCGCCCCTCTCCAAGGCCCCGCCCCCGAAGGACCAGGGGGAGGGGGCGGAGGGGCATCAGGCTTCCGAGCGGCTCTTCGGGGGAGCAGCCGGGGAAAGAGAGCTGCTGCTTATTCCTCGCAGGTGGTAAGTTCTGCTTGTGAACTGATAGACTAGCAGTGTTTCTCAACCTTCCTAATGCTGCGACCCCTTAATACAGTTCCAAATGTTGTGGTGACCCCTAACCATAACATTATTTTCATTGCTACTTCATAACTGTACAGTATTTGTGTGTGTGTGTGTGTGTGTTGATTTTGTCATTTGGAAGTTGTAGTTGCTGGGATTTATAGTTCACCTACAATCAAAGAGCATTCTGAACTCACCAACAATGGAATTGAAACAAACTTGGCACTCAAAATTCCCATGACCAACAGCAAATACTGGAAGGGTTTGGTGGGCATTGACCTTGAGTTTGGGAGTTGTAGTTCACCTACATCCAGAGAGCCCTATAGACTCAACAATGATGGATCTGGACCACATTTGACATGAATCCTCAGTATACCCAAATGTGAACACTGGTGGAGTTTTGGGGAAAATAGATCTTGACATTTGGGAGTTGTAGCTGCTGGAATTTATAGTTCACCTACAATCAAAGAGCCCCCTGCACCCGACCACTGCTAGAATTGGGTCAAACTTCCTAAACACAACCCTGATGCCTTGAAGGGACTAGCTGGCGCGGGCCTCCATCCCACCTCTCTCGCCCTCACCCACACATGCGCATCATGCTGCCATGCGCCAAGCAATCCCCTCCCTCCTTGGAATCTCAGAAACAGCCCTCCCCTTGGCTGGGAGGCCTGCCAATCACAGCAAAGGAGAGCTTTCGGTGGGAGAATTCGCAGTCTGTTTCCAAAAGAAAGAGAAGGACAAGCGGAGAGATCTTCAACCTTCTCTGCCAAAGGGCTTCCTAAGGCCTTCAGAAATATATGTTTTCTGATGGTCTTTGGTGACCCCTCTGAAACCCTCTCGCGACCCCCCTGGGGGTCCCGACCCCCAGGTTGAGAAACACTGTGATAGAGGTTCCCAAAATCATATTGGATAGTGAATGTCCTCTGCGCTGCTCAAGGCTTTATTGTACCACTTGCTGTTGTCTTATGATGTTCTTCAATGCTTGCATCTTCTCTGTTGTCTACCAGCTGTGCAGGGCAATGTGATCACACTATGTAACAACATTTGGGGGATCTGGTCCTGGTTAGAAAGTCTGATTTCCTGTTTCATGGTGGGGTACTTACTCTGAAAGGAGTTATTTTACCCCCAGAAACTGTTTTGCGGCTGCTACAAACTCTGTTGAATTGGTTGAGACTCAATGAGATTAGGGTTGCCATTTTTGATATAATATACCGGTACTAGCTGTACCCGGCACGCGTTGCTGTGCCCTATTTAGGAGATGCGAGATGTAAGGGTTGGAAATGATGTTACTTACGGTCTTGGTGGGGTCATGTAGGCATGAATTGCGCACTTTCTATGTGTGCTCCAAATGATGTCATCTGGAAGCATGAGTTGTATTGTCTTATATAGCGGAGGAAGTGTTTTGATTCTGGAGTGTGTCCACTCAGCAAAGTCTGTAGTGGTTGTGGAGGAGTGGCAAGTGGTGGTAGAGAGACTTTACCAGCTAGGCAGCACATTCCTGTTGTTTCTGCTGGGTATTTCAGGGCTTTGCAGTGTGTGCAGATGTGCGTTAGGGTGCCAATGTCGGCCTCTGGCACCATGCTGTAGTCTTCTGCAGCATTGTATCTGAAGGCTAGGCGGTGGAATTGGTTGTGGTGTTTTTGAAGTTTGTTTTCTGTGTTGCGACGTCGTGTTTCTGTGCTCCTTGCGCGCTGCTGTTGTGTTGCATTTCTGCGTCTTTGTTGTTCCTGGCTGCGCGCTTCTTCTTGTCGTTCAGTTCTTTGCATTTGGTTCTCAGCTGTGCGCCGTGCAGTGACCTGTTGTCTGTGTCTCTGCTGCGCAGTGTGTTTCTGTTCTGGCGTTTGTTCTGCCCTTTTTTGTTTGATGTATGTAGCATTGTGAGTGTGTCGTCCGATGCTGTTATTTTTATAAGGCGCGGCTTGTCTTTTGGGTCAGTTTATGTCTGTGTGGAAGGAAGGAATGGTTTTAGTTTGTGGTGTTTGTAGGTGTTGTGTGTACGGGGTCCCGTAAGGTTGGTGGGATGGGTTGTGTTTGGAAGTTGTGTTGTGTTGTGTGGGTAGGAATTTGCTGGAGAATTGCTCCCTCAGAGTTCGGTTTTGGCAGTTTAACCCTCAAACACCAACTGAAATCTCTCAGCATTCTATCCTAGCCTTGGATGGCTCTTGCCAGCAGTTATGCAAATCCGCCCTTATTGGCAGCCAATCATGTTGTTCAGAATGTAGAGGCTGGGTGAGTCTTTGGCTGCCCCGGAGGATGCTGGTAAATGTAGTTTTATTTTTATTCGTTGTTTTGGGGGCCTTTTAGGTTTTTTTGGGGGAGTTTCTTTGCTACAAACGTACCTTGCTTGAGGCCTATTTCTGTTGGCAAGTATTGAGTTTCTGCGTTGTATGGTTTCTTTGTTTGAGGTATACATCACATGACGTGAACCCATTTCTATAATAGATAAGGGACATTTACGGGATTTTTCACAAAAATAAGGGACACTTCATTAAAAACTTGAAACTCAAACATTAGGTAGAAATAGTTTTATTAACAGAATAAGATAATGATTGAAACTCACAAAAGAAACTGACTTACACCCTCTTAACAGTACATGGTATGTTTCCACATGCTTTGTCATGCAGAAAAAACATTATTCGAACTACCTTATTTTCCCCATCTGTATTTAGTACTTGACTTTGCTGACTTTAAAAGTGCACTGTCTAAACATTAAAGTCAAATAAATTTTATAAGACAGTACATCTTCATGATTATTCTGTCAATAGTTAATGGTATAGTATAGTATGGGATTCACAGCATTGTATAGTATTGGGATGCACAGCTAGGCCTATTTTAAGAGTAACTCTCAAGCAACCAGAAACTATCTTTATCCAACATGATCCAACATTCCCTTTGGGTAACGGTTAATTAGTCTACTGTACTTTGAAAAAGTCCTGTATCGCCTCTTCCTTCCAACGGGGACGCAGGCTGCCCTGCGAGTTGGAATCCCTGGGCAGGCGTTGCCGTGGAAACCACAGCGTGCACCTTCCTCTGGTCAACCCCACCCAGTCCTGTCCTGCTAGTCAAAAATAAGGGACAGGGCCTGAAAATAAGGGACACAAATTTTAGGGCCAAAATAAGGGACGTCCCTTAGAATAAGGGACATATGGCAACCTTAAATGAGATATTAATTGAAAAACTTTTACCAAAATGTGCAGCAGGATGTGCTGCAGAAACAAAAGTTTGTGCAGTGTCATAAACTTTTTCCATGGGTATTTTGTTTAAACGATAGAACCCTACCTGTCCAGGAATGATCTGGCCACGGTGATCCAAGCGACGGTCATCTCGAGATTAGACTACTGTAACGCCCTCTACGTCGGCCTTCCCTTGTCGACAATCCGGAAACTCAAGCTGGTGCAGAATGCCGCTGCTCGCTTGCTGGTGGGAGCACCGGTGAGGGAGCACATTACTCCCATCTTACGGCAACTGCACTGGCTTCCTATCGAGTACCGAATTGCCTTCAAGGTGCTTTAAGGCCTTACACGGTCTAGGGCCTGTGTACCTGAGGGACCGCCTTACCCCGTATGTTCCCCCGAGATCACTACGCTCAGAAAAGCAGAATTTGTTACTTGTTCCATCTATCCGCTCATGTCACCTTTCCACAACCAGGCAGCGAGCCTTTTCGGCTGCGGCTCCTGTGTTGTGGAACGCCCTTCCGGATGACACCCGAGCCATTCCAGAGTTAGCCCCTTTCCGGAGGGCCTGCAAGACAGCCCTTTTTAGACTGGCTTTTAATTAAGCTGGCCCGCTCTGGCATGTAATTCTGGGAATTTTATATTGTTTTTATGCTCTGTTGTGTGGTATATGCTTTTATCATGTGCTGTATGTTTTATTGTATGCTGTGATCCGCCCCGAGCCTGCAGGGAGGAGCGGAATATAAGATTGAATAAACAAATAAATAAATTAGGAAACAACCTTCATAACCCCGGAACAAAAATCATGTTATTTATTTATTTATTTACTTCATTTCTATTCTGCCCTTCTCACCCCACAGGGTTACAATGTACACATTACATTTAGACACACAAACACACAAGACAGACAGAGGCAATTTAACATCTGGCCACCAGGGGGAGCTGTCGCACTCCTTCACTCCTCAACGTGTTTTCTGGAGATTTATTATGGCCTTCTAAATCAGTTAAATTTAGCCTCCCCACTAAGTGGTACCTTAATTTCCTACTTGACAGATGCAACTGTCTTTTGGGTTGCAAAGGTCGACAACAGGCTACACAAAAGGTCGAGAGCCCACCTCAACCCGGGCAGGCCTCAAACTCATGACCTTCTGGTCAGTAGGGATCTTATGCAGCTGACACCCGGTGCATAAGATCCCTACACATTCCCGGTGCTAGTAGTAGTGAAAGTTAGCCACAATCTGAAATAGTGATAGTTTATTTATTTATTTATTAAGTTCGACTTAATATACCGCTCTCTCTGGTGCCCAGAGCGGTTTACAGGAACAGAGTAAGCATAAAACACATAAAACACATTAAAATACAATAAAAATACATTAAAACAGTTTAAACCCCCCAATAAAACATGTTGCAGGCCGAACTGGAATACAGTGGCATGCTAACAACAGGACCGTAGGTACAATATAGCGGCTAATTGGCTAAGGGCCAAATGCCTTTCTAAAGAGCCATATTTTTACTGCTCTGCGGAACGGCAGAAGGGCCCGGATGGCCCGGATCTCTTCAGGGAGGCCGTTCCACAGGATTGGAGCGGCTGCGGTAAACGCCCTCTGGCGTGTGGTGGCCAATCTACAGACCCCAATGCTGAGCACCTCCAATAGACTGAGCCCCTCTGAGCGCAGTGATCTCCTGGGCACATAAGGGGTAAGTCACTCCCTCAGGTACACTGGCCCCAAACCATATAAGGCCTTGAAAGTTAGAACTAACACCTTGGAAGCCAGTGCAGCTCGCGCAAGAGTGGAGTCACGTGGTCAGATCTTAAGGCTCCTGAGAGCAGGCGTGCTGCTGCGTTCTGCACCAGCTTAAGTTTCCGGATCGCCGACAAGGGTAGGCCAATGTACAGCGCATTACAGTAATCGAGCCTTGAGATGACCGTGGCTTGGATCACCGTAGCCAGTTTGTACACTATATTTTTATACCCAGTTTACCTTTATTACGGTCACTGACCAGCACAAAGTGGGGCACAAGCACCCTAGGAAGGGGAAACACAGCTCCCCAGTGAAGCACTTATTAAAAAGCAGACTAGAAAACAATTTAAAATCCCAGTTTAAAACACAGGTTAATGTAACAGGATAGTGTATAATTATCCTGGATCCAAGACAGTGTAAATATACCTGAGGGACCGCCTTACCCCGTATTCTCCCCCGAGATCACTGCGCTCAGATGAACAGAATCTGTTGTCAGTGCCATCAATCCGCTCCTGCCATCTATCGACGATTAGACAGAGAACTTTCTCCGTAGCGGTGCCGGTGCTCTGGAACGCCCTCCCGGACAGTACCCGAGCTATCTCGGAACTGGCCCCTTTTCGGAGGGCTTGTAAGACGGCCCTCTTTGGCCTAGCCTTCAATTAGGCACACCGGACTAAGAACTATGTCGCATGTCCTTCCATACTTGTGTGGTGATGTAATGTGTGTTTTTAATGTGTTTTATGCTTCTTATGCTTTTAATGTAGGGCTACATGCCGACATGTGGTGACATGTTGCCCGTTATATTTGTTGTTATCCGCCCGAGCCTGCTGGGAGGAGCGGAATACAAAAATGAACAATAAATAAATAAATAAATAAATATTGCTATTTTTATTTCTCACCTTTCTCTTATGCAGGGAGAAAGATGAGAGATAACAGAACAACAACATAATGACGGAGGAAAATAATAATAATAAACTTTATTTCTATTCCACCTATTGTGTTCAGGGCCGGATCTAGGTAATTTTAAATGGTAGCGAACAGTATTTTGGCGCCCCCCACCAATCACACACACATATATGTTGGGGGAGGCATAGACAAATGTTGGCCCTCCAGGTATTTTGGACTTCCTACTGGCTGTTTGGAATTGTGGAGGTGAAGTCCAAAACACACAGAGGGCCAAAGTTCGGCCATGCCATATGTATATATATACACACACACCTTCCTTCTCACCCTTTCCCCTGCCCTCTTACTATTCTCTTTGTGTGTGTGTGTGTGTGTGTGTGTGTGTGTGTGTGTGTGTCTATATCTGTATCTATTCACCTTCCTTCCTTCTCAGGGCGTTTCCACACAGCCCTTTACCCCAGAATGTCAAGGCAGGAAACCCCACAATGTCTGCTTTGAACTGGGTTATCTGAGTCCACACTGCCATATATCCCAGTTCAAAGCAGATAATGTGAGATCTCCTGCCTTGATGATCTGGGGCCCTTCCACACAGCCCTATATCCCAGAATATCACGGCAGGAGATCTCACAATATCTGCTTTGAACTGGGTTATCTGAGTCCATACTATCATTATTTAAACTAAATATTGAAGTGACACACCACCCAAATTATGCTTGGTTTTTGGCGAATTTTGACACACCATGCTCAAAAGGTTGCCCATCGCTCATCTAGTCCATGGACCTTCTGCCTTCATACAACAAAAAAATCACAATCAAAGCACCCCAGACAGATGGCCACCCAGCCTCTGTTTAAAAGCCTCCAAAGAAGGAGCTTCTACTACACTCTGAGGCAGAGAGTTCCACTGCTGAACAGTTCTCATAGTCAGGAAGTTCTTCCTAATGTTCAAGGGGAATCTCCTTTGTTGTAGTTTGAAACCATTGTTCTGCGTCCTAGTCTCCAGGGCAGCAGAAAACAAGCTTGCTCCCTCCTCCCTATGACTTACTCTCACATATTTATACATGGCTCTCATGTCTCCTCATATCCTTATCTTCTTCAGGCAAAACATGCCCAGCTCTTTAAGCCGCTCCTCATAGGGCTTGTTCTATAGGGCTATCATGTCTCCTCTCAGTCTTCAGTCTGCAGTGATGTTCTTTTGACCCACCCTCCTACACAGACATGCTTCCCTGTGATGTGCGCCTCTCTCTCTCTAAATATAAATATAAATGTAAATGTAAGGTTCATTAGTGGGATTAACCTAACTCAAAAACCACTGGACAAATTGCTGCCAAATTTGGCCACAAAACATACTAATACTAACCCAAGGAGGGACCATCGGTCAAAAATTGATTTTGTCATTTGGGAGTTGTAGTTTCTGGGATTTATAGTTAACACACAATCAAAGACAACCATCACTCAAACCAAGGCTGAACTCTTGCAACAATTGAATTGAACCAAACTTGGCATATTATTATTATTATTTATTATTATTAATTCGACTTAGTAGACTGCTCTCTCCGGAGCTCAGAACTCCCATGACCAACATAAAATATTGAAAGGGTTTGCTTGGGAATTGACCTTTGAATTTGGAAGTTGTAGTTCACCTACACCCAGAGATCACTGTGGACTGAAATAATGTTGGATCAGGACCAAACTTGGCATGGATACTCAATATGCCCAAATGTGAACACAGATGGAGTTTGGGGAAAATAGACCTTGACATTTGGGAGTTACAGTTTCTGGGATTTATAGTTAACACACAATCAAAGAGCATCCTGAACTCTTGCAAACTTGGCATATTGAACTCCCATGACCAACAGAAAGTACTGAAAGAGTTTGCTGGGTTTGGAAGTTGTAGTTCACCTACACCCAGAGAGCACTGTGGACTCATATAATGATGGGTGGGCCTCTTCCGACCCTCCTCCGCTCACCTCAGCCTCCACCACCTTCCCCCAGCACGCAATAGCATCCGTTGGCCCTCTAGGAGGGGTGGGGGTGGGTTTGGTTACCTTAGAGAAGGCGGAAGTGGTGTGAGACTGAGGTGGGGCTTGGTGTTGATTGGCATTCCTGCCATATGAGTGCTGCCTGGAGGGCGGGGCCAGTGCCTGGGCTTCTGAAGGAGGGCAGCTCCAAGAAAGGAGCTTTCCCTTTCCCCTCCTCCGTGATGTTTTGGGAGAGAGCCCGAGCAAGCGAGTGGAAGGCAGAAGAGGAGAGAGAGGGAAAAGTGCACGAGGCAGAAGGGAGGGGAAAGAGCAGTGCGAGGGGAAGAGGATGAGTGCATGGGAGGAGGGAGCCACCAAGTCAGGGTTTATCGGACCGCAGCCTCCCTCTCCTCCTCCCTCGCCCCACGTGCATTGGCGGCAGCAGTAGCAGCAGCGCCGGCAACAGAGGGAGGAGACACGCGGGGGGGCAAGGGCCCTGCATGTGCTGCACCTGGTGGCTGCAGCCAAATGCGCCCTTCGCCATGGCCAGATACGCCCTTCGCCATGGCCAGATGTGTGACGCCCTGAGGCAGCCGCCTCCCTTGGCCTCCATTAAGATCCGCCTCTGGCTGTGTTAATCTGTTTCAGTGTAAAATTGGGGAAACGGGATTTATTTATTAGTCAATTTTATATTCCGCTCCTCCCTGCAGGCTCGGGGCGGATCACAACAAGGATAACATGCACAATACAAATGTACAGCGAAATTCGATAAAAACAATAAAAACATAGTCATAATCCATAGCCAACTGATTACAGGTCGTCGATTGGGCTATGAAGGAATTCAGCAGCAGTTGTAAACATCAGGCCCCATCTCCACTGCCATATATATTTTTTATTTTTTTATTTTTTTATTTAGGGATTTATTAATTGCCCATACCAGGTGACTCTGGGCGATTTACAGTAAAAACACACAACTAAATATCTAAAAAATCTAAAACACCTAAAATCCAGATTATTTGCTTTGAACTGGATTATATGGTAGTGTAGACTCATATAATCCAGTTCAAAGAAGATAATGTGGATTATCAGATTTGATAATCTGGATTATTTAGCAGTGTAGATCCAGCTCAGTCCACTTTAGCTTTAGAGTATCAGCCTGCTTTTGAGACTCATTAGCTAAATAGGCTACTTAGTCCTCTTCTACACAGCCATATAAAATCCAGGTTATCTGCTTTGAACAGCCCAGTGCTGCTCACCATCTTTATTAATGACCTGGATGAAGGTTTAGAGGCCATGCTTCTCAAATTGTGAGGGAAAGCTTATACCCCAGGAGCAGAATTCAAAATGTCCTTAACAGATTAGAGAGCTGATTGGCCAAAACTAACCAAATGAATTCCAACAAGAAGAAATGTAAGATCCTACACTTAGGCAGAAAAAATGAAATGCAAAGATACAGGATGGGTGACGCCTGAATCAACTACAGTCCATGCGAAAGAGTCTTCGTGGACAACAATCTGATCATGAGCTCTCTTCCAAATCTATGATTCTCTGATTAACACCAATTCTAATAAAATGTAAAGTTAAAATTCATAGATTAAAATTGACTTCCAACCACTCGTTTAGCTGTGGGATCTCTTTCAGCAGGTCATTTGAGAGTCTTGGGCAACAGATGAGAAGGTCCTCTGGGTGACTGTTGTCAGTTGGGGTTTGGCTGGTTGAAATAAACATCCCTTGAAAGGCCTTATTATATGGGGCAGATTATGCAGGTGAATGCAATCCTGTAAGTAACCTGGACCCAAACCTTTGTAACCACAGGGGTGATACCCATGGTTTCATTTATACTACCAAGGAGCCCCTAGTGGTGCAGTGGATTAGACCCCTGTGCCGGCAGGATTGAAGACCGACAGGTTGGAGGTTCAAATCCAGGGAGAGTGCAGATGAGCTCCCTCTATCAGCTTCAGCTCTCCATATGGGAACATGAGAGAAGCCTCCCTCAAGGGTGGTAAAACATCAAAACATCCAGGCATCCCCTGGGCAACGTCCTTGCAGACACACCAGAAGCAACTTGCAGTTTCTCAAGTCTCTCCTGACATGATTTTTAAAAAGGCATTTTTTAGGTCCTTCAACATGATCTTGAGCCAGAAGTCCTTCCTTTGCTACCGTGTTTCCCGAAAGTAAGACAGCGTCTTACTTTCTTTTCCCCCCCAAAAGTCCCCCTATGGCTTACTTTCGGGGTACGTCTTATATAACCCAAGACGTACCCCGTCGCCACGCCCACGCCGCCGCTGCCGCCGCCGCCACGCCGCCGCAACCGGAGGTGACGCGTCGTCGCTTCTCCCCGCCCCTGGCTCTCTTCCTCCTCCCTTCCAAGGGTGGGGGAAGAGAGCCAGGGGCGGGCTGTCACGTCACTGTGACTGGCGATCCTCCTGCGCCCTGGCTCCTTTCCCCCCTCCCTTCTTTCCTCAAGCAAGGGAGGGGAAAAGGAGCCAGGGGCGTGGGCCCCCGATACGTCTTACAATCGGGGGTGTCTTACTTTCGGGGAAACATGGTATTTCCCTCTATTTTATGTATCCATGCAATGTCTGGAAACATACCTCCTATGAATACAGTGGTCATGGTACATTTTTAAATGTTGCAATTAGCATCCAAGAAAAGAAGCAAAAAAGCGAGCTTTTTCGGTGGCAGCACCTAATTTATGGAATACCTTGCCGGAGGAGGTTCGAGCAATAACAGACATGCCCTCTTTCCGGAGGGCTTGCAAGACTAACCTCTTCCGACAGGTGTTCAACCTTTAGGCTCCACCAAATCCATATACTCTGCTCTTAGTTTAAATTACTTGGCTGTGTTTTTAAATTGTGTTTAAATGCTGGTTGCAAGTGTTTTACATTTGTGTTGTTAACCACCCTGAGCCTATTGGAAAGGGTAGTATACAAGTTGAAATAATAAATAAATAAATAAACAAGGATAGAGAGAGAAATGCTCAGATTTAGAGCATGCAGAGTCAATGTAGAGACCAAAATGAGTCACAGCTGCACCAAATTTTACCCTGTTATTAATCTTACTAGATTTCCACTCTTTATGTCTGACTTGTCTCCGTTCTGATGTGGAATGGGTCAATATGTTTCCAATATGCTGATGACACCCAGCTTCTTCTAAAACTAGAACCTGGAACAACTTCAGTACCAGATAACTTCACCCGGTGTCTCGAAGCGGTGACAAGATGACTACGTGCCCATAAATTGAAAGTAAATCCAGCAAAAACTGAAATCTTGTGGCCTGGCCGCCCATCAGAATTGGTTGGTCTATTACCATCTTTTGAATGGGCACCTTTAGTTCCATCTCCCACTGTGAAGAGTCTCGGTGTTATCCTGGATTCCAAAATGACGATGGAAGCCCAGATTGCCTCCATTAGTCAAAGGGCCTTCTTTCATCTATGCCTGGGCTGTCCAACTTCTACCGGACCGGGGGCCTGAGTTCCGGTCAGTGATCACGTGGGGGGCCTAAGGGTCTGTCTCCGGCTCCGCCCCGCCCTGGCTCCGCCCCTCCCCTCCCCTGGCTCTGTCCCCTCCCTGGCTCCACCCCTGCCCCCGGCTCCGCCCCCTCCCCGGGCTCCAATTCCATATATTTAATATTAACATAAGGGGAGAGGGAGGGAATGGAACACATGGGGGGCATAATTAAACAATTCCATATATTTAATATTAACATAAGGGGGGAGGGAGGGAATGGAACACATGGGGGGCATAATTAAACAATTCCATATATTTAATATTAACATAAGGGGGGAGGGAGGGAATGGAACACATGGGGGGCATAATTAAACAATTCCATATATTTAATATTAACATAAGGGGGGGAGGGAGGGAATGGAACACATGGGGCGCATAATTAAACAAGTCTATATATTTAATATTAACATAAGGGGGAGGGAGGGAATGGAACACATGGGGGGCATAAATAAACAATTGCATATATTTAATATTAACATAAGGGGAGAGGGAGGGAATGGAACACATGGGGGGCATAAATAAACAATTGCATATATTTAATATTAACATAAGGGGGAGGGAGGGAGGACAAAAGGGTGGGTGGGTGGATGGATGGGTGGCTGGAAGGAAGGAAGGAAGGAAGGAAGGTGAAAGAGAGAGGGGCAAGGAGGGAGGGAGAACAGTTGAAAGGAAGGACGAAAGGGTGGGTGGGTGGAAGGAAGGAAAGAAGGTGAAAGAGAGGGAGGGAGGAAAGAAGGAAAGAGTGGAAGGAAAGGAAGGGAGGGAGTAGAAAGAGAGAGAGGGAAGGGGGAGGAAAGAAGGCCGGGCGATGGAGGCGAGTGCGCTGAGGGCCTGAGCGCCTCCGAGACGGAGCAGCAGCAATCCTGAGGAGGAGGAAGCGAGTGAGAGGAGAAAGATAGAGAGGGAAGGGGCAGGGAAGAAAGAAGGATGAAAGGGTGGAATGGAAGGAGGGAGGGAGAAGAAATGTGGCTCACCTTAACGCTGAATGCTTCCTTGCAATAACTCCCTCCCTGGGAAGGGAGGGAGGATGAGAAGGAGGAAGGAGGGCTGCCGAGGGGGAAAGCCATGCGGCCGGGTCACTCTTCCTATTTGCTGCCAAGGGAGTGGGGCCCGAGAGACGTCACTCCCTCCCATTGGCCCCCTCCCTCAGGAGAAGATGAGGGGGCCAATAGAAAGCTAAGGGGCGGGACCAAAAAATAATAATAAAAAGTAATATTTTTTATTGAAAAAAATATTTTTAAAATATTTTTAAAAATATATTATTTATTGCAGGAGGGTAAGGGGCCGTAGCCAAGGGGCTAGGGGGCTGTGTACGGCCCCCGGGCCACCTGTTGGACAGGCCTGATCTATGCCAAGCGAGGCAGTTGCCACCTTACTTACCAACAGAGGCTCTAGCTACGATAATCCATGCCATGGTTACGTCGAGGCTGGATTACTGCAATGCTTTGTATGTGGGCTTACCTCGAGCAGCAATTCGCAAGATCCAAATTGTGCAATATGCAGCTGCTAGACTCCTCACAAAAACATCAATGAGGTGCCATATAACGCCGTCTCTGTGAAGGGGTTAAAAAGTTAAAAGTGCCCCTCCCAAGAGGAGATGTTCTAAATGCCCGTATGTCAGCAATAATCTGCCCAGAGACAGCAGAACAAAGAAAGAGGCATACTAAAGGTTAATGTGAAGAATGTTGTTTGCTGATAAGAATGAGTATATATATCTTGTAGCTTGGGGCGATAGCCATTTTGTTCCTTTACCTCCATGGTAAAAGGGGCTATTCACCTCAAAACTGATCAGATTGAAATTAAAAGTCTTGTTTGGATTCATCGGCCTTGGCTGAGTTCTTCCACCTTATGGGCCATGCAACCAAGAACCCAAAATGTTGTCTTACATCTGCAGCACTTACATTGGCTGCCGGTTGAACACAGAGTCCTCTACAAGATCCTGGTCCTAGCATTCAAGGCCCTCCGAGGTCAGGGTCCTCCATATCTAAGAGACCGTTTAATGCCACTCCACCACCAGAGACTGCCACGGTCAGCTCATGAGAATCTTCTCTATGTCCCTCGCCCTAGAGAGGTTCGTTTGGAGTCCACAAGACAGAGATCCTTCTCAATCGCAGCCCCAATCTTGTGGAACTCCCTACCGCCAGACCAAAGAGCCACTCCTGATCTACATACATTTTTAGGGGCACTTAAGACATGGCTCTTCAGAAGAGCCTATGATTGAGTAACAAGCAGTGACTATGTAACCTGTTTATTTTAATTGTGTAAGTCACCCAGAGCACCTTTCGTGGAGGGCGACTCATAAGAAATAAAGTTAGTTAGTTAGTAGTCAGAAGAATTAACATTTCAAGCAAACCTTCAGTGATGAAAGAATGGCTGCCCAGCTTGCAGCACTGTATGGCAAAAGCAGGTGTGCTTACGTTATGTCAAATGAGTAGATTACTGATGTTATGCAAAAAAATATATTAAAATATCAAATTGTTTCTAAATTCTCATCATGATTGCACATTTCACTAGCTCTCTTCCACTTCCTCTGCAAGGAAAGTTTGACACTAGGTTCTATTGTTACATTCATCCATTTTACGCCAGATTGGCTATGGAGGATGTTGCTTTATTACCTGCTGTTGTTGTTTATTTATTTTTTGTCAAGAGGATAAACAGACAGACAAACAACTTGCTGTTTTGTGTGCAGTAGACTTTCCTTACCAAGCTTTTCTTAGAGAGAAGAGATTCCCCATGGGTTCTTATTGTCCCCGGCTTTTGTCTCCCCAGCCTTTCTCAAGCAGCACCTGCGAGAACTCCACTTCCTCCTCCTCCTTTTCAGCCACCCTCTTGGGAACTATGCTGGGCTTTGTTACTTGCGGTGTCCTGCTGAGCTTCTTCTTTCTCATCTTCACAATTCACTTCAGAAATAATAGGTAAGATCAGAGGCCAATTCTGCTCATACCTTTAGTAAACAAAACAATTGCTATAAGGCAGAGCGTTCCAAAATGCCTTTTGGGACACACTAGCATGTCGCATTTAGTCCACAAGTGTGTTGCATGAAAAATCTTCTCCACAAACAAAGGCTGCCTGGCAGGAAGATACAGTCAAAACACCCTGACAGATGGCCATCTGTAGCACCCATGGGTCCGCTCGGGCAACGGGGAGGGGTAATGCACCAGGGGTCCCGTTGGCATTGGGACCCACACAGGCTGAAAGGGATTCGGAGGATGAGTTGGAAGGCCCAGAGCAAGATTGGTCAGCGGTGCCTTTGCCCAGTCCACCGCCAGAGAGTTTAGCCTGGGATTTCGAATGGGAGCATTCTCC
>JARBWK010001584.1:0-18336 GCA_030556195.1 Anolis apletophallus | reverse complement strand
CCTGCCAGTATTTTTTGCTGATCCCTGGAAACTAAGGAAAGGAAGGACCTCTGCTCCCAGTTCCCCTGCAAATCTATTACATATAAAAAAAGTCAGTGTTTGGGGCGAAAACCCGGGGGGGGAATATGTGCCGGGTTTGATTGGCTGTTGTGGGATTATTTGCAAAAGGGGCTCTAACTGGCCACCTCAGAACTCTAACATTCTGCCCCAGACAGAGGGGACTGGTTGCCACTTAAATGGAATTTGCATAACTGCCCCCCAAATGGGAAAACCACATTCAAACATTCAAAGTGACCAGAGGAAGGGGGAAAGGCCTCAGCCAGTCAGCCACTGGGCCCACAGCACTGACAGATCAGGACCAAACTTAAACAGGCACCAATGGCCCATTTCCCCAACCTGGTTGTTTTTAGGACAGGAGGGGAAATGAGGGGTTTTGCAGTACCTTCTTATTACCCCAAAACCCAAAAAAACCCCCTAAAAAACCAAAAACCAGCCCCAAAATTGTCAAAAGGCTTCCTTTTGATTTTCCGCAGGCCTCAGCTAGGGATATTGTTAGGCTTCCTTAATTTGATTTTCCTGATGGGCCCCCCCGGGACTCGCATCCTTCACAAGTTCTTGAGACCCTGAAGCCACAAAAAACATCTAATAGGAAAACCTTCCCCAAATCCCTTTCCCTCAAATAACCCGGGCACCCGAGTCCTCAGCATAAAAAATAAAGTGAAGCTTACCATATTTTACATTGTTCCCAAGTAGAGAGGGCTTGTTTTTGATCTTGCCCCCTTCAGGCTACTTTGCTGGCTCCGTGTGAAAGCTCCTCCAGGGAAGGCCCAGTGGTCCTTCCGGGCTACGGGCCCGATTGAACAGTTGCTTTCCTTCTGGGTGGGCGCAGCTCATTGGGCTTAGGTACTGCACTGAGGTTGGTGACAGAATTCATTTAACAACGGAGACCAGTGCAAGATGGGTCTTCTCTGTGGGAATGGATGACACCTCCACATGCATTGCCAGGAAGGGAACTGAGCCAGCAATGGGAAAGCTGTCGCCTCCCTAGCTGGACAAGTAAGACAAACAAAGGCCAAACACTTTTTCAAAATGCAAAAAATTTACAGAAAAGGTTCACATCATCCCATAGTCTATTCAAGGGTGGGCAGTAGGCCTCCAGGTGTTTTGGATTCAACTCCCAGCAACACCTTGCTAGTTTGAGTAAACCTGGGCTGAATTCCACCCTGGTCTAATTCATACTAAATTTTTTGCCCAAAAGGGTTTTCCCCTTTTTCCCAGTTCCAGATTTCAATTTTTTTCCCAAAGGATGCCATATGAAAAAGCAAAAAAAATTATTTTTTATTTCGGCGACTTACAAAAAAAAAAAAAACAACAAGCATATCAACAATAAATCACAGTTTAAAAAGCTTTGATTAAAGAGCCAAGTTTTATGAGAGCTTGGGAGAATGACCACAAATCAGGTATATAGCTCCCCACAAAGGGAGGTTCCACAAGGTTGGGTGCAAAAGAACCGAAAAGGCCCTGCGCCTCGTGGAGTCAGGCGAGCTTCCCTCGGACAGGGAACAGACAAAAGGCTTTCTTGAGCTGATCTTGGTTGTCTCTAGGGTCGGCAAGATATGTGAAATATGCTCTCTGAGGTAATTTCAGCCTTGACCATGACTGGCCCTAAAGGTCAGAACCAGTGTCTTATAGATAGCCTCGATGTTCTATTGGAGCCAATGAGGTGTTGTAAAGTACTGGCTGCTATATGATGCTCCCATTATGTCTGAGTAGTCTGGCAGCCCTAGTTTTTGGCCCACCTGGATCTATATACACTATAGCTCCAACCACTGCTCAACAGTTTTTAATTCTGGCAATTACAGTTTAGAAGGTGATAGATCGGAGAAAGATTCATTAGAAGGCAAGTTCATATTTATGTGAACAGACTATGGGAGAGAATAAGAGCCCTAAAATGTCTATGGTTTTTTTTGACGATCTCTACTTTTACACTGCCACTGTTAAATTCCGGATCTTTGCTCACAACTCCAGTTATTATGGAAGAAGGGTCCTTTCATTTTCCTCAATGGAACCTTGGAAAGTTTTGTGCTTTTCTTGCATGGCAGGAGGTTGGACTAGGTGGCCCATGTGTTTTTTCCCAACACATTTATTTTATTTATTTACACATTTCTTCCCACCTCTCCCTCGTAGAGGGACTCAGGCTGGCTAACAATCGGCAATTCAAAACGTAGACAATATAAATTCAAAATAAATAGCAATCACATAAATAAAATTAAAATGACAATATGTGGTAAAACAATATTAAAATCAACAATATTTTAAAACCAGCTCCCATCTCATTCTATAATTATTCCATGATTCTTTGATTCTAGTACACAACATTCACTCCCATTCGGAAATCTAGTTGAATCAGTCCATTTTGGCATAAAAATACATAAAGTACCCAAGTAGCAACTTGAGACTAAGCAAAAGACATTTCATCATGCTTCATGGACTATAAACCACTTTTATCAAGATTCAGTACTTCATATCCATTTATTTAGCAAGCAGATGCAAAGAAAAAAGTAGCATATTTCATGCAAAACACTGTTCAACTGGAATGAACAACTGAGTGTCCTCCTGTCCTGGGCACATATTGCCAGAGGTAGCTTTAAGGAGGAAGGCACCCTGTGTTGCCTACCAATGAGGCATCATCATCACCATCATCTTTACCTCCCCCCCCCATAGGGACTCCAGGTGGCTAGCAATGACCACAACAGATTTTTTTTTTTTTACAAAACCCTACGGTAAAATACATACAAAAGGGCTAATCTCAACCGGGTCCACTGATTCCATAAAGAAAGACAAGAACGAACTTGAGGAATGCCTGAAGTGTGAAGAACTTAATGGAACATGTTGTTTCAACTTGAATCATGAAAGGTAAAAGGGTAACAAGTTTTGAAATGCAGTATTCAGAAAAATGATGGGGATTTTTCTGGTTAGTTTCAGGCACCTAGAACCTAAATGGTAGAGATAACGTGTTCAGACTCGGGAAGTCATTACAGATGAACTCCACTGCCAGCTTGACAGGGGGGTCGGCGTTGCTGGTACCCTGATCTTACCACCACGCTTGACACTGTTGACTGGCGACATACTGATCCATCGACTTGCCATATCCGAGCCTCGTGGGCCAGGCTCTTTAGCTGGTTTCCCTCCCAGGTCGTAATATCGCGTGGGTTTATGGCTAGTGTTTCCAAAAGATCCCCTCTCTCTTGTGGGGTGCCTCAGGGTGCAATTCTTCCCCTCCCCCTTCTTTTTAACATCTATGTCAAGCCACTTGCCAGTCTAGTGTGGAGTTTTGGGCTGGAGTGTTACCAATATGCAGACAACACCCAACTCCTTCTAAGCTTGGAGCCTGGAGCAACCTCAGTACTGGACAGTTTCATCTTGTGTCTCGAAGCTGTGCCAAATTGGCTGCGTGCCAGCAGATGGAAGGTGAATCCGGCCAAGACTGGGATCTTGTGGCCTGGCTGTCCAGTAGGTGTGCTGTACCATCTGCCCACCTTTGATGGTGCTCCCTATCTCCATCCGCTACTGTTAAAAGTTTGGGTCTGGTCTTAGACACACAGCTAACCATGGAGCCCCAAATCGCTGCTGTTAGCAAGCAGGCCTTTTTCTACCTTCGCCAGGCAAGACAGTTGGCTCCTTACCTCTCAAGTGAGGCCTTGGCAACAGTCATCCATGCCACGGTGACATCTAGGCTGGACTATTGCAATGCCTTGTACGTTGGCCTTCCTTGGTCAATGACCCGAAAATTCAGATCATCCAGAATGCAGCAGCCAGGTTACTTGCTAAATCACCATGAAATGCCATATAACTCCTGCTGCGACATCCATTGGCTCCCAACGAAATATCGGGCCCTGTCCAAGATGCTGGTCCTAACTTTAAAGTCTTTATGGCCAGCGTACCTCAGAGACCGCCTCTCTTCTCTCCACTATCAACAGTGGCCTTGCCCCACTCAACAAAAATCTTTTGTATGTACCAGGTCCCAGAGAAGGACGCCTTGATAGTACGAGACTTCCGGTCGCCAGGGCGACCAGCCCCGCAGGTTGCCGAGTGCTCCCGCGGCAGGCCTGGATCGTCAGGCACTCCAAAGCCGCCGCTCCAAAGGGATGTCAGACACTCCAAAGCCGCTGCGATGGGATGGCGGCAGCGGTACCCCTTCTTTTTGGCCCCGCCCCCGACGCCCTTCTCCCCGGGCTGGACAGAATTGGCTGCCGGCTGGATCTCGCCCACGGGCCGTAGGTTGCCTACCCCTGCTATATACTGTAATAATAAAATAAAACATATAATGATAGAAATGTCAAGTCTGAGTGGAAACAAAGAAGCCGTACCCTGCGCTTCATGTTCTCAAGAGGGATCTCGGCTCTAATCCCGTGTGTTCGTGGGTGAGACAGGCATGGGCTTTCAAACCTGGTCCCAGGGAGACATTAGAGCAGGCCTCCAACCACTGCGCTCTCCAAACCCCAGAAGCCCTTGCCGGTTTGTTCAATGGCCAGGAATTCTGGGAATTGAGGCCGCAGTTGGAGGTTGACTGTCTAAGACAGGCCTGGGCAAACTTGGGCCCTCCAGGTGTTTTGGACTCCATCTCCCACAATTCCTAACAGCCGGTAGGCTGTTAGGAATTGTGGGAGTTGTAGTCCAAAACACCTGGAGGGCCGAAGTTTGCCCAGGCCTGGCCTAAGAGGACGAAGGTGTGTCAACACTGGGGAATGAATGCACTTAACTGTCACAGCTCAGCGAGTCTCCTTTGTGAGGAGGAAAAACAGGCTGAACATAATTACAATAATAATAATATGGGGCGATGGGAGCTGTAGTTTGGCGAGGGACCCACCTCCTTGAGCAGAGAAGGCTCAAGGCCTTGTCGAACCACAACTCCCAGGACCCAAAGCAGTGAAGTTGGGGTCGGGCGGCTTCCATTCATTCCTTCGGCCCAGCCACCAAGGTCACGAGTCCCAGAGCAGAGGCGCCAAGGCCCCGCCGTGTTTCCCCTCCCGCTTCCCTCTCCCTCCTCCTCCGGCTCCACACAGCCACCCGGCCCCCGCGGCCAGACCTGGGCGGACGGAAGGCCCTTCCCCGGGCGAGTCGCCGCCGCCGTTCAGCCCAGCGTCGCCTCGGCTGCAGCCCTCAAGCCCGGCACCAGCCACAGCAACGCCGCCATCTTGGCTCCCGGAAGCAACGGGGAGGAGCCAGCTTGTTGGGGCGGAAGTGGCTTCTTCGCCCTCAGTTCCTGCCGCGCATGCGCGCTCTCCTGGAGGGCGGGGGGGAGAGAGCCCATAGATATAGAACGATAGAGTGCGTTGCGTTAATGCTCCTGCGCTGCTTGCGGGTTTATAATATCAGCCAAGAGGTCATGTGTTTGATGTAGTTCTTTAATATGAGAATCATAGAGTTGGAAAAAACCACATGGGCCACCTAGTCCAACTCCCTGCCATGCAGGTAAAGCACAATCAAAGCACCCCGACAGATGGCCACCCAGCTTCTGTTTAAAGGTTTTCAAGGAAGGAGCTTCTGTCAGATTATTGCATTTTGAATAGCAATTCATGAGTCAGCACAAGATATATTTTCGCAGTTTGAGATGACCTGCAGTGTGACATGTTTGACACCAGATGGCGCTGTCTCAAGACTGCTAAATGGAACCTTGAGGAATGTCAGTTACAAAGTGACAGTTGGGATTTGTCAGTTGGGATTTAATATTTGTGAGGAAAGGATGTTTAGAAAGGTAGCTGTGATGGCTGTTGTTTTTCGATGTTTTGCCAGTTATTGTTAAATACAATTCAATACAAAGTTATATATTTACCTTGTGAATTGAATGAGAGTTTCATTATTCACTCGAACAGAGACTGGAGTTTTTGGGCCGATGGGGAATTAAACTTCTATATTTCTGTTGCCTATCCGCTGTGACATAAATACTTAACGCCGAAGAGCTTCCACCAAACTCCAAGGCAGATAATAATAATAACAACAATAACAACAACAACTTTATTTCACCCTGAGTTGTAACATTTTATATTGTGCATGCGGCCCGCCTTGTCATTTGTGATTTTAGATATCTACTTGTATATTCTTCTTTTATTTATATGCCGTCTGAGGGCTCGCACTAAGACTGTGAAGGCGTGGCTGATGCCACCTGTGTATAAGACTTTAAGTTGCAAGGTTTAAACTATTGGATTATGTTTCAGCTAGTCTGTTTAGTGTTGTTAAGTATTGGTTGCATTGATTGGTTCTTTAGAGCTGTCAATCATCGTTAAGTTTGTTTTTCCTCCCCTTTGAGACTTTGGAAATCTAGCTTTCTCTTTAGATTTTGCCTGCATCTCTACAGAAGAGGACGTGTTAGAGGGTTTGCCAGCCAGGCCTCAGTCAGGCATTCTCTAGCACCAATTCTTCATATCTTGGATTCATTCTGCATATCCAGTACACCTGGATGGGACTGTGGAATCTCAAGCGCCTTCAACTGGTCATTTGGCACCAAGAGGAAGGCTCCGTGCCTTCAATATAGGCCATTTGACTGGGGCTAAGAGAGTTCTCACCTCAAAGCCATTAAGAGAGAGAATTTGGAAAGCCATCCGACTGAAAGCTTCCTGGACCCAAACAACTAAAGAACTGTAATGTATATTTTATTTTACCCCTGTTTGGAGAACCAAGTTTAATACCTCAATAAGATAACTCCTTTTGTGAACAATAAAGCCTGTTTGAGTTATCTAAAGTGACTGGTTTGGTCCTTGGGAGTTCCAGTTCTCTATGGGAAGGCAAGAAGAAGATGTCACGTCCTTGTTCCTATTCTAAGTCAAAGACCCCAGGCGCGTCTTCACAAAGACTCTAAACTATCTAGTCCGGGAGCTGCTTTTGGCTGGCGATGCTGCCCTTGTCGCCCATTCAGAAGCAGCCCTGCAGCGCCTCACGTCCTGCTTTGCAGCAGCTGCAGAGCTGTTTGGGCTGGAAGTCAGCCTGAAGAAAACGGAAGTCCTCTACCAGCCCGCACCACAGGAAGAACACCATCATCCCCACGTCAGCATAGGCGAATCTGTGCTTAAGTCCGTTCAGCAGTTCACCTACCTGGGAAGCATCATCTCTTCAGATGTCAAGATTGAAAAAGAGATAGATCACAGATTAGCAAAGGCATATAGTGTATTTGGAAGGCTTCACAAAAGAGTCTGGAGTAACAAGCACCTGAGGCAAAGCACCAAAATCAGTGTGTACAGAGCTATCATACTGTCTATTCTCCTATATGGGTCTGAAATATGGGTCACCAATCGCCAACACCTACGACTCCTCGAACGCTTCCATCAGCGCTGTCTTCGCACAATCCTAAATTTACACTGGACTGACTATGTGACAAATGTTGCTGTCCTTGAGCAAGCAGGGATCACCAGCATTGAGGCCATGCTATTGAGAACACAGCTGCGCTGGGCAGGGCACGTCTCTAGGATGGAGGACCACCGCCTCCCAAAGATACTACTCTATGGTGAATTCGTCATGGGTCAGCACAAGAGAGGCACCCCCAAGAAGAGATACAAGGACTCCCTGAAACAACATCTCAGGCTCGGCCAGATTGATCACCAACAATGGTCCACCCTGGCCTCACATCGGGAGGCATGGAGACGCACTATCCACAATGCTGCGGCCTCCTTCGAGAAGACACGCCAAACGGGTCTCGAAGAGAAACGACAACGCAGAAAGAACCACAACTTGGAAATAACATCACCCAAGGAGACTTTCTGCTGTGCTTTCTGCAACCGAAGTTGCCTATCTCAGATTGGCCTTTTTAGTCATCAACGTGCTTGTAAAAAGCGTGGGATGAGTCCTTCCTAAGAATCTTTGTTCATGAAGTAATGCCGAGAGAGATAGTTGATGTTTTGATTTTATTGTAATCTGTTGTTTGGGACTGGCCTCTTGTGAGCCGCCCCGAGTCCCCATCGGGGAGATGGTGGCGGGGCGGGGTGTAAATAAAGTTTATTATTTATTGTCTAGGGGACTCAGGGTGGGTTGCATGGGAACAAGGCCGGTCAAGCAGAGATTAAAATATAACACAGTAAGAAATGCACAAATACAAACACCATAAAACATCTCCATCCACAACTAGCAGCTTAGCTGAGTGACATGTACTGAGCTGAGGGGCGAGGCAGGGGCCTGGGCTTAGCTCAGCTTAGGCGAAGATCCCTCCTTGTCCGAGTAGCATAGTCTTCCAAGATCAGTGTACTGGTGGGTCCATAGGTGACCGTGGAGCCCTATTTTTGACCTGCATCTTCTCCTGCAGTGGGGGCATTGGTTTCCTGCTGGAAGGGTTGGCTTCACGCGCCTTCCTCTTGGCACGTTTTTCTCTTTCACCCTCCATTCGTGCCTCTTCAAATTCTACAGCACTGCTGGTCACAGCTGACCTCCAGCTGGAGTGCTCAAGGCTTCCCAGTTCTCAGTGTCTATGCCAAAGATTTTAAGGTTGGCTTTGAGGCCATCTTCCAATCTCTTTTCCTGCCTACCAACATTCCGTTTTCCGTTCTTAAGTTCAGAGTAGAGCAACTGCTTTGGGAGAGGGTGGTCGGGCATCCAGGCAACGTGGACAACGAGTTTATTTATTTATTTATTATTTCGATTTATATGCCACCCTTCCCAAAAAGGCTCAGGGTGGTTCACAGCAATGAACAACAAAACACAACATACTTGAAAACATAACAGATTAAGACCAGAGTAGGGATTACAGTTTAGAGATTGAACGCCTGACGGAACAGGTTGGTCTTACAGGCCCTCATGAAGGCCTGTAACTCAGTTATTGCTTGTGCCTCTGCCGGGAGGGCGTTCCACAGGGTAGGCGCTACTACAGAAAAGGTGCGCTGCCACGTCGATGACAATCGGCAAATCTTGAGTAATGGAACCTCCAATAGGTTTTGGTCCATGGACCGTAGTGGTCTCTGGGGAATGTGCAGGGAGAGGCGGTCCTTTAGATCAGTGTTTCCCAACCTTTTTTGAGCCGTGGCACACTTTTAACATTAAAAAAATCTGGGGACACACCACCAACCAAAATGACACAAAATGACACTGTAACACACAGGCATGTAGCCAGGGGGGGGGGCTAAGGGGGCTTCAGCCCCCCCCCCGAAATTCTCAGGGTGGTCCGTGCAAAGGCCTTACTGGTACATTATTTAAACTTATGTTTTTTCATATCATGACCTGATCACCATGCTCATTATATCCCACATTAATGGGGTTATTGGAATAACAATACAAAAGGTTTGCTAGGGTAGACCCTCTTCCACCCAGTCTCGGCCCCCCGAACCAAACTCAGCCCCCCGAATCAAAATCCTGGCTACGGCCCTGGTAACACAGTAAAGAACGGCTGGGGATGGCGACCTGCTGGGAGTGCCGGCGGGGGAGGGGGAGGAGCCAGGCCACACCATGCCCCGCCCCCTCCCCCGGCTACAGTTCTCCCATAACTTCGCCAGCCTTGAGGGGGCAGTGCCAAGCCAGCATTGCGCTGTCTCTGCCACCGCTGGCTTGGCACTGCCCCCTCAAGGCTGGCAAAGCTGTGGGAGTGCTGAAGCCGGGGGGAAGGGACGGAGCCAGGCTGCGTCATGCCCCCCCCGGCTTCAGCTCTCCCACAGAGGAGGAGCATGAGCGGTGGACGGGCTTCAGTAGGCAGGCTCAGCGCGGCTTCAACAAGCAAGGGGCGAGAGTCACGGCGGGAGTCATAGCGGATTGGCGGCTGGCTGGGGAAACGGCCGCCGAGGAGGCGGCGCCCCGGTCCCTTCATTTTCTTCGCCACCGCCTGGCCCTCCTCCTCCTCTCCCAAGCAGCAGGAGTTTGGCAGGAGGAGGGGGGAAGGAAGGGGGGCAGAGAGCTTTTCTTGCGGCACACCTGATGATCGCTCACGGCACACTAGTGTGCCATGGCACACTGGTTGGGAAACACTGCTTTAGATACACTGGCCCCAGACCATGCAAGGCCTTAAAGGTTGACACCAACACTTTGAAGGCAATCCGGTACTCGATGGGAAGCCAGTGCAAACGCTGGAGGACTGGTGTGTTGTGGCATGTTAGTGTCACTCCAGCCAATAGTCGAGCCGCAGCGTTTTGCACCATCTTCAGTTTCCGGATTACCGACAAAGGAAGGCCAATGTAAAGGGCGTTACAGTAGTCCAGTCTCAAGATAACCTGGATTACCGCAGCTAGGTTGTTAATGGAAAGGTATGGCGCCGGGCGCCTCGCCTGGCGCAGATGGAAAAACACTGCTCTGCTCACGGTGGAGACCTGAGCCTCCATCATCAGCAGAGGGTCCAGTTGGACCCCCAGGCTTTTAACCAGCGATGACGGACTAACAATCTCACCGTCCATTATTGGCAGCCGGAGCTCCCCGAACGACCCAGCCACAGGACCTCTGTCTTCGACGGGTTCACCTTCAACCTGTTGGCCCGTAGCCACCCAGTCACAGCTTCCAGGCACTGATGGAAATAATCGGGTACAGTGTCCGGCCGGCCTTCCATCCTCAGCACCAACTGGGTGTCATCAGTGTACTGATGGCACTCCAGACCAAAACTACGCACCAGCTGGGCAAGTGGACGCATATAGATAGTGGCAATACCGTTTCGAGGACAGGGCTGGTGAGAAAGTGCAAAAGCCAAGTGAGAAGTTTGGGCTAGAAGGGCTGAGTCAATTTGAGCAATACAACTATAGGACAAGGACAATAGTAAAGTGCAAGAGCCAGATATTGAATTATGGCTGGAGGGGCTAAAATTATCTAGTGAACTGATTAGTCAAAAGCACAGTGGAACATCCATGTTTTTAGTTCCTTACGGACAGTGGACAGGGTGGACACCAATCTGCTCTCCCTGGGGAGAGAGTTTCAGAGCCAGAAGGCCACCACCGAGAGGGCCCTCTCCCTCGTCCCCACCAACCACACTTGTGAAAGGGGGCAGAAGCAAGAGAAGGGCTTCCCTAGAAGATCATAGAGCCCTGCATGTTCATAGGGGAAGATGCGATCGCAAAGATAGGCAGGACCCGAATCTTTAGTAATACAATTTAGTGTCAGAGCATGAGATTTGGTGCCTGGACCCTGGCAGCCAAACTCAAGGCCACTGACATCACGGGAAGATAAGATACCTGCTATCCCTGGCATCGGAAAGGAGAGCCAGTACACCAGGGGAAAAATACGCAGGGTTTTGCATTTGGTGGGAAGATGTGCCTTTGAATGTGGGGGAGAGTATATAAGGGAGTGTCCTGATCTGTAGCGACACTCCTGGCTTTTTGCATGTTTGATTCCTATAGTAAAACTCCTAGTGATTCCAAATGGCGTTCTGTGTCTTCATTTAGGAGTAGCTATAGTGAGCTGACACTTTAGTCCCAATGAGACTACACTGTGTAATACATTTTTTGTTCCTGGGGTATAAATGTCATTTTCTAATTGTTTCTATTTTAAAAACATGGAAATGTTTATAAAATAGGTTGAACAGAAGCTCTCTGAAGCTTTAGGTGATCTTACTGCCTATTACAGGGGAAACCAGCTGGTTCCTAATCAATCCAACATTGTTTTTGCGGGACATGCTGCACCACATATTGATATGGTTTTTCAATTAATATCTCACAGAGCCACACCACAGTTTGTGGCAGCCACAAAAATGACATTTCTGGAGTATAACAACTACTTTCAAAGTAATTACCACAGAGTTAAGCAAGAAATAACACTTTCAAATCAGGAACAGAAATGTTACCAGATTTTGTTACATAGTGTTATTAAGGATGTCTAAGGGACTTGATGATGGGTCTTAGAAGCATGAAGTAACAGAAAGCACTTCATATGGTATGTGATGGTGTAAGGCAGTGGTTCTCAACCTGGGGGTCCCCAGATGTTTTGGCCTCCAACTCCCAGAAACCCTAACAGCTGGTAAACTGGCTTGGAATTCTGGGAGTTGTAGGCCAAAACACCTGGGGACCCACAGGTTGAGAACCACTGGTGTAAGGGGTCAGGGTTGGCCCATTGGCACCACTGACCGTTCCTTTTTTGGTGTGGCAGGGCAGGCTATCCCACCAAGCCACCAAATATGTCTGGGCTCGGACCCCTTGACCCTTACAGTAAATATGCTGCCACCAATAATGTAATGAAGTATATAAAGAAGGCTTCCAGGCTCCTTATGTTAACCGTGGCAGGGCAGGTCTACTTTGCAAATCTTACCCCTGCCACTAACATGTAAGGAATGAACCCTTTTATAACTCTGGGCAGTAAGGCTTTCTTCGCACTGTGGTAGGGTGGGTACTTTCCCTTTGAGCCCCACCAACAGATGTTCAAACTGCCACCAGTTAATATATTTGCTGCCACCAATTGTATCAGATCAGCCACCGATGTGAGGGTTTGTTCTTTTAAGGCTTGTGTTTTAAAAAGAACGACATTGAGAGGTGTTGTAATAAAGATGTTCAACGGTTTATTTTATAACAGAGTTCAGAGCTTAGTTGGTTGCCAGCAAGTCTCCTAAGAGGTACAAATCTTGCGGTTACAACGTTTCAACAATAGGGTACAGTTTCCACTATACTTCCTAACACAGAACCAAGCAGTCCTAATAACTAACTGCTCCAGCAGGTAAATAGCCAACTATAGGCTTTACCTATCTATTAAGTTAGTTTTCTACTCTAACTTGGACAAAGTCTGTCTTTCACCTGGGTTTCTCAAACCCCTAACCGAACTGCTTTCTAAAAGCTCCGAAAGACAGCTTCCCTCCCACCAACCGACAAAACCAACCGACTTATTTTTAAAATCTGAAAGTCCTAAAACAGGTGCAGCTCTAACTTCCATCTCCACGGCAACAGCCTTCACAGGGGCCTGCTGCTCCAACATTCCCCGCCAACCCTCTGTGGCGTGTTAAAATTTTTACCATCAAATGTATAGGCAAATAAGCAATAACAAACAATACATTTATCTTGCAACAAAACAACACGACTTAATCACAGATGGGCTTTTGAAAAAAAACAACCTAAGATGCATTAGAAGCCAACATAGGCATTTGATGTGAGGCATTTGTAAAATCCAAACTCACCTGAAACTATTCTTTTTAAATTAGGACTTCCAGATCAAAGGAGCACACTACAAGTTGTTGCATTACATGATTCCAGCAGCAAGACTGCTGTAGCCTCAAAAATAGAGGAATTCCGATCTCTCGACAAAATATCAATGGATTTTAAAGATGCTGGAAAATGACACAGTTGGACAAACTGTCTATTTTGATAAAGGAGACATTTCTGGGCAATTTTTTTTAAAAAAAATATTGGCAACCATTTTAATCATACATAAAGGAGAAACAAAAAATAGCAACAGTTGTGGGATTTGAAGATTGAATCTGATGGTTTGGTTTTGATGCAGAAGTTTTTATTTTAATAACTAGCTTGGGGACCCGGCCCTGCCCGGGTTATTTGAGAAGCGCAGCAGGATGTAGAGTGGGTCATGGGGGCTCTGTGTGCCAAGTTTGGTCTTGATCCATCATTATTGGGAGTTGCAGTGGTATCATGAAATTACTGAAGGTAGTGCAAGTCCCATCATCTCTGTCCCCCTCCCCCAAAGTGTAGTAGGATGTAGATTGGGTCATGGGGGCTCTGTGTGCTAAGTTTGGTCTGTATTGGTGAATGGATGAGGGGTGCATTGTTTTTCGGAAGTGAGTGAAGGTACTTCAAGTCCCATCATCCGTGGTCCGTCTCACAGTAAACTGCACCAGGCTGTATCAGTCATTGGAATAGGTTAGTAGCAGGATTGGGAAGTGAGGAAGGTACTGCAAGTCCCATCATCCATGTTCTGTCCCCTCCAAACTTCAGTAGGATGTGGAGTGGGTCACTGGGGCTCTGTGTGCCAAGTGTGGTCTTTATCGGTGTTTGTTGGGGGCCGCACTGCTCTGTGGGAGCAGAACGGTGTGAAAAAACTACAAATTCCATCATCCATTGTCAGTCGTCCCCGAACCTCACCAGGACGTGAAGGCAGTCATGGGGGTTCTGTGTGCCAAGTTTGGTCTCAATCAGTAATTGGATGAGGGTCGCAGCAGACTTGGGAAGTGAGTAGAGGTACTTAAAGTCCCATCATCCATGGTCCACCCTCCTCCAAACTGCACCAGGATGTAGAGTGGGTCATGAGGGCTCTGTGTGGCAAGTTTGGTGTTGATCAATCATAGGATTAGGTTTGTAGCAGTCTTGGAAAGTGAGGGAAGGTACTGCAAGACACATCATCCATGTTCTGTCCCCCTCCAAACTTCAGCTGAGGACCCGGCGGTGCCCGGGTTATTTGAGGAAGGCATTGTGTGCCAAGGTTGGTCCATATCAGTTGTTCATTTGGCTCGCAGTGGTTTTGGGAAGTGAGTGAAGGATTATGGCCCATGGACCATAATCCATGGTCCATCCTCCTCCAAATTGCACCAGGATGTAGGGGGTTCTGTGTGGCAAATGTGGTCTTGAACAGTCATTGAATGAGGGTCGCAGCAGTCTCAGGAAGTGAGTGGAGGTACTTCAAGTCCCATCATCCGTGGTCCATCCTCCTGAAAACTGCACCAGGGTGTAAGTGGGTCAGGGGGCTCTATGTGCCAAGTTTGGTCTTGATCGGTCACTGGATGAGAGTCGCAGCGGTCTCAGGAAGTGAGTAAAGGTACTGCAAGTCCCATCATCCATAATCCGTCCTCCCACAAACTGCACCAGAATGTTGAGTTGGCCATGGGGGCACTCTTTGCCAAGTTTTGTCTTTATTGGTAATTGGATGAGTGTCGCTGTGGTCTCAGGGAGTGGAGGTACTTCAAGTACCATCATCCATGGTCCATCCTACTCGAAGCTGTACCAGCATGTAGTGTAGGTAATGGGAGCTCTGTGTGCCAAGTTTGGTCTTGATCAGTCATTGGATGAGGGTCGCAGCGGTCTCAGGAAGTGAGTGGAGGTACTTCAAGCCCCATCATCCATGCTCTGCTCTTCTCCAAACTGCACCAGGACATAGAGTGAGTGGAGGTACTTCAAGCCCCATCATCCATGCTCTGCTCTTCTCCAAACTGCACCAGGACATAGAGTGGGTTATGAGGGCTCTGTGTGCCAAGTTTGATATTTATCAGTCTTTGTTGTGGGCCACAGTGGTCTCTGGGAAGCAAAGCGCTTTGAAGTACTACAAATCCCATAATCCGTTGTTCATCTTTCTCAAACTGCACCAGGACGTAAAGGGCATCATGGGGGTTCTGTGTGCCAAGTTTGGTCCAGGTCTGTCACCCGTGCTTGTCAGAGTAAGTGAGTGAAGGTACTGCAAGTCCTTCAAACTGCATCAGAATGTAGCGTGGGTCTTGGGGGTGTCTGTGTACCAACTATAATCTTGTTCTGTAATTTTTGGGGGCCTAGTCAGGAAAATAAAGTTAAGTAAGCCTTTCTGTCAATTCAGGCTGAGGCGTAGTCAGGAGAATCAAGTTGAGGAAGCCTTACTGTGAATTCAAGCTGAGGCCTAGTATCGAAAATCAAGTTGAGGAAGCCTTACTGTCAATACAGGCTGAGGCCTAGTTTGTAAAATCAGCTGAAGGAAGCCTTTTTGTAAAGAACTCTGTCTGGCACCTTTGAGATTTGGGATGTTGGGATGCTGGCCTATCCATGGCCCAGCCTCCCTCAAACTGCACCAAGACGTAAAGTGGGTCTTGGGGGTTCTGTGTGCCAAGTTTGGTTTTGTTGTCTCATTGTTGGGGGCTGCAAAGTGTTTTGGACTTAAACTCCCACCATGCCTGACTGCCTCAGGGCTTTTCCTTACCTCCCTCTGGCACTGTAGAGTCTCGGAATGTTCGTGGCTGGCCAATGGGAGTCGTTTATGCAAATAATGCTGCCACATATCCTTCCTGGCCTGTGAAAGTAGCTGCCACATATCCGCCCTCCCGCCCTCCGCATACATACATACAAACATCTGTATTTTCCGTTTTATAAAGGTATACAGATGAGACATTTGTATGGTTGTCTGTGACTGGCAGCGCGGGAAGTCAAATGTGAATTTGTTAAGCTCTGTGTGTGGGGATTTATGACAAAAGGATAAAGCAGTGACCATCTTGTATGGAGTGTGAATATTTGTTCTTTTTCTGTCTTTTCTAACTGTAGTGTCTGTCTTATTTTTAAAAATGGCTGGGAAAAAATGAATGTAATTTCTAAAACCCTTTTAGTGAAGAAAAAGTGGGGTATACATAATAATAATAATAATAATAATAATCTCTAACAATATCTGAGTTCTGCTGTGCATAAAGAGTTCTATAAGTGGTTTTTTTTAAAAGAAAGAAAGAAAACCAGAATGTATGGAGTGTGTGAAGCTGAAATCACAGCAGCTGCACTGATGGAAGGGAAATAATAAATCCCCGGGCTTCTTTCGCACTACACAGCTTTAGGACTTTGATCCCACTTTAACAGCCCTGGTTCCATCCTATGGGACCCGGTGGAAGTTTCAGGGATCTGAAGCTATGACTCATTCTCCCATTACCTCAACCATCTGTGGGAGACTGGTGAAGGAGGAATTCAAGACTGGAATGTGGATAACTGGGTCATGGTTGTTTTCAGGCAAAGGAACGTATGTCTCACTGTTCACTATTTCTCCCTTCCCATTCCTGGGACAGATTTCCTGGCCTAGATCCAATTGCTTGTTCCAACAAGAGTAAAGTGATGTAATCAATGGAAACTTGGTCAATCAACATCCATGTAAATTTGGTTTATTTATGTATATCTATAGGCATCCCCACGTCAGCATAGGCAAATCTGTGCTTAAGTCCGTTCAGCAGTTCACCTACCTGGGAAGCATCATCTCTTCAGACGCCAAGATTGATAAAGAGATAGATCACAGATTATCAAAGGCATATAGTGCATTCGGAAGGCTTCACAAAAGAGTCTGGAGCAACAAGCACCTGAGGCAAAGCACCAAAATCAGTGTGTACAGAGTTATCATACTATTCTCCTCTATGGGTCTGAAACATGGGTCACCTATCGCCAACACCTACGACTCCTCGAACGCGTTCATCAGCGCTGTCTTCGCACAATCCTAAATATGCACTGGACCGACTATGTGACGAATGTTGCTGTCCTTGAGCAAGCAGGGATCACCAGCGTTGAGGCCATGCTATTGAGAACACAGCTGCGCTGGGCAGGGCACGTCTCTAGGATGGAGGACCACCCCTCCCAAAGATACTACTGTATGGTGAACTCGCCACGGGTCAGCGCAAGAGAGGCGTCCCAAAAAAGAGATATAAGGACTCCCTGAAACAACATCTCAGGCTCGGCCAGATTGATCACCAACAATGGTCCACCCTGGCCTCACATCGGGAGGCATGGAGACGCACTATCCACAATGCTGCGGCCTCTTTTGAGAAGACACGCCAAATGGGTCTTGAAGAGAAAAGACAACGCAGAAAGAACCGCAACTTGGAAACAACATCACCCAAGGAGACTTTCTGCTGTGCTTTCTGCAACTGAACTTGCTTATCTCAGATTGGCCTTTTTAGTCATCAACGCGCGTGTAAAAAGCGTGGGATGAGTCCTTCCTAAGAATCTTCGTTCGCGAAGTAATGCCGAGATAGGCTGCAGAAACTATGGTAAGAGAGTTTTGCACCAGATCAGCTGCCTTTTGGCTTCACCCCATATTGTTTATATTGTAAAAAAAGAAACATTTCTGTCAGATCAATTTCTTAATCTACTAACATACATATCTGGCATTGACCGGGTATCAAAGGAGTCACTGCTCTGCTTCCTCCTCCTTTCTCCAGCTCAGAAAGGGCCTTCCTTACAGGTCACAATGGCCCCTTCTACACTGCCATGTAAAATCCAGTTCAATGCAGATAATCCGACTGTTTTGCATACTGCCACACCATGTTCCTTTCCAAAGCACCTCTCTCAGAAGTGGACCATTAAACAGATGGAAATTTCAAATGTTCCAATGATGGTTTATTGAATTTCTCACCCCAGTAGGATTCCACCAGAGACCTGGGCAACCTACGGCCCACGGGTCGGATGCGGCCCAGCAGCTGATTCTGTTCGGTCCGGGGAGAAGGGCATCGGGGGCGGGGCCAAGAGGAAGGGGCGCCGCTGGCGTCATCCCACCGTGGGCTGTGGGGCCTGTGTCGGCAGACAGCCCGCCGCTCTGGAGAACAATCGGAGGAGCGGCGGCTTTGGAGTGCCTGTCAATGCAAAAAGAGGTCAGCACAATAGTATCATTCAAAATATATGTATCTCTTATTCATATGCAAATAATATCATTATACATTACACAAAAGTAGGAATAGAAATTAGAACATATCCATCACAGTACCGTATCCAGGGCGCAGCCAGGAAAGACGCAATGTCCCATATAAATGCA
>JARBWK010001583.1:0-18338 GCA_030556195.1 Anolis apletophallus | reverse complement strand
GTCATCAGTGGGGGCTGATTGAGGTAGCCTGGCTTTGCTGCTTAGGAGCATTCCCTCTGTTTGGGAGATGTTGTGCCCTGATTGCTTATTGCTAAGTTCTCCTTTGTCTGAGTGGTGTCCATATTTATGTTCTGGAGTCCAGAAAGCCCAGGAGAGAGGGCTTCCAATTTGCATAGATGTGCATTCTATTTTATTAGCACTGATTAAACTGAACTTAGCAAAACTTTTGGGCATGGAAAGTAATTTTTCTGAGAAATTGAAATTTTTAACTATTTCATAAGAAAATGTTCTGTGCACTCTGTGATATGCTTCAGTATAATTCTTGCTTTTGCATATGATGTAGTGTAAAACCGTTGGTTTCAGGGCTCATTTCTAAATTTGCTGCAGTCACCTAATTCTTGAATCAGTATTTTATGTGTTAGTTTAGTCATTTTTCAGTTCATCTGTACTAATGTATTCAAAGTGGACATTTGTCATAAAATGTGGTGCACTGTCAGTGCTTTGAACATCTGAGATTATGAGTGTAAAGTTCTTGTCCAAAGACTGCGACTAGATGATGGACTGCTTTGCAGTTAACAGAGGTATTTGGAGGATTGTACAGCAGTGATGTTTTGTGAACTGGCATCTTTACATGGTGTTGTACTACTTTTGAAATATTTATATTCAGAAAGAAAATGAATAAAATGAATGTTTTGAAGTTTTGCCAGTTTATAGAGGTTTTTTTGGGTGGGACGACCTAGTATAGTTCTTCTTGTTTCATACTTGTTACATGTAGAAATTATTAGAAGGCAAAATACAGATTGTCATTTTTGTATTAGGCTTGCTTACATTGCATGCGCTGTAGGTAAAATATAAGTTTGATGACGGCGTATGAACAGTGCAGTTGTAAGTCAGTTTGTGTTTTTAAGTTGAACTATTTTCCTGTTGAAAATTTGGCTGTGTGAAACCTATCTGGCTGTTCTTGGCCAGATATTCAAGCCATGTGGATTTACTTCCTTATTTAAAATCTATATGGTCTATTTAAGATCTGGATTGCAATTATAAGAAGTGATCCATAAACTAGCAAAACTTAAGAGAAAACTCAGTGTTCGGAACCTAATGAATAATCACAATTCTCCTCTATTTACAGATGGCTCACTGCGTGACCAAGGTGGAACTGTCCATATCCTGTGACAATCTGATTGATAAAGATGTTGGCTAAAAATCTGATCCTTTATGTGTCTTGCTCCAAGAAAAGGGGAGAGCAGTGATTGAAGAAGGTTTTAAAGTAGTAACTGAAAACCGATAGAAACTGTGGATGGATCGAGTCTACATTAGGGGCTAAATGCCCTTTGTTTTATTAACATGAAAGAGGACACCAAAAATCTTGTATTTTCAGATATCAAGAAAAACATACTGCCTTCAAATTGCACCCCATTTTGTGTTTTGTTGGTGCTCGCTCTTCAGTTCGCAAAAGAGGCACACTTGGTTTGGCATCACGAAGATACATTCCCCCTGCATCTTGTCATCATTGTGTTTCCAAGGCCTTTGGGATTCCTATGGGGTTTGGAGATCTCACTGAGCCGGGAAACCTTCAGGGGGTGGTTTTCCCCATAAACTTTGGGATAGGCCTTATGATTCCTTCGGGAAAGGGGATACATACATTCCGGGTCATTATGTGGATACACAGAATGGCAAATAATAGCAAATCCTACCATTTTCCTCAATATTAAAACGGGAAAAAGTAAAGTTGGGGTTTTGGGTATAGATTGCACATTAATGTTGCTTTGAAGACCACTAAAATGTATGGCTTGTGCTAGCTACAGCAGCAGTTCTTTTTAATTAGGAAACTTTCATATTCTGAACTGTTTATTGATTCATCTTAGTGCTCTTTTTTTGATTGGTAATAGACATTCGGGGTTTCAAACAGGTTTTTATTCTGCCCAGTGTGGAAATGCTGCTGAAGTTAAATGTATGGTTATATAGCAGGGGCCCCAAAACAAAAGCCTGGGGGCTGGATAGGGCCCTCCGTCATGATCGGGCCCCTTTGCGGGGGGTCAATTTTAAGTCTACAACCCTATTCATCAGCCAAAAGCAGGCCCACACCCCCCATTGAAATACTAATAAGTTTATTTTTTTTAAAAATTGTTCTTCATTTTAATTATTGTATTGTTTTAAAGTGGGGTTTTTGCACTACAAAAAGATAGGGCAGTGTGCATAGGAATTGCTCATTTTTTTTTCAAATTATAACCCCGGCCCTTAAAATAGTTTGGAAGGACTGACCTGCCCCTCTTTTAAAAAATGTTTGACCCCCCCTGTTATATAGGACCAACCCCTATTATGTGAAGTAATATATTAAAAAAAATTTTTCCCTGTTTTCGTCACTACAGTTGTCTCGAACAGAAAGAATAAAGAATTGCCACAACCCCCAATTTTTAAAGAAGCTACTGATTGATTATTATTTTTGAAAAGTTCAAAAATGAAATTTGGTGTGTATGACATCGATAACAAATCGTATGACTTAAAAAGATGACACTACCTTGAGGGCAGAGGCACCTTGGGACAGGTACTTAAAAAAAAATACTTTACATGCTTTTTTATTTAATTAATTTGTTAGTTTTTTCCCAAAAACAAGGCCCAAGATATGAAGATACAGAAGTAATGTACAAATCTCAATGTTTAGTTGCACAAATAAAAAAATAACTAAATTTTAGAAGGCCCAAGTTGAATCTTTCCCCTTTTTTTGGGGAGGGGGGGAGGCCAGAAGAAGTGTTTTTTTATTTTTTTGTTTGGCAGTAGTTTTTTGCAACTATAAAGCCAGTTACGTTGTATTTCACTGTGACAATTGCTTATGTTATCTTGATAGATGTGTTTCCCCACACCCATTTCTAGACTAGAAGTAGAGATACAGGAACTTCCAATAATGCAAAAGGTGTAGCATGACCTCGATCTTTTTCTTGGGAAAAAAGTAAAAATTGAAATCTGTCCATCATACTTTTTTTATTTATGTTGGTAACTATCTGGGCAAAGTCTTTTGGGAAAATTTTGATTGCATTTCAGACTAGTTTTTAATTGGTAGTGGTAATATGTATATTAGTAGGCTTGACAATAAATAGCCATTTTGCAGGGGGGTTTTTTTAAGAAGAGTATATTTAGGTTTCAGAGATATACCATTTAATAGAATAAAAAAATAGCACATATTTTTCCTTAAATGACTTTCAAAATTTATGAAATTTATGTCTTTAGATTGTATCAAGTAAAATAATCACACAACCTTTTTTAAAAAAAGAAGAAAGGAAAACCCCAGGAAAAGGAAATATTACGGTAAAAAGGTTTCTTGCTTTTTTTAATGTAAACAGTAAATAACACTGCTAGAAAATTTAAATAATACTGCTTGCAAAATACTAAGGCGGGGAAAAAAACTTTTTTTTTAATCTGTAGATTTCTGCAGAAGAAATTAAAGACACCAGAGTTATTTGTATGGATGTTGACGCCGGAATTTGGGGCAAAAGGTAAATGATGTTTCAAAAGAACTTATGAGTCCATTTCATAATTATTGAACCAACACGGTAAATAGCTGTATGTTTATATTTATTTGTACCAGAGATAGGGTATAACCCCCCCCCCCAGATGTCTCACTCTCTGCAATACCAGAAAATTGGGGAAACCCAAGGAAAATTTCATGAAGTTGGAGTAAAATTCTTATTTGAGGTTAAAATCCTTATTTTTTCCGTCCCCTGTAGTTACCCCCTTAGGCAGTGCCTTTATTAGACCCAAAAGAATGGCACAAAGGAGTATGCAAGCTTTGCAGTTTCACTAAATTCTTCATCACAGAAGGAAGAAATGAAAAGGGGGGGGGGCAACCCCCAAGTTATGAACAAGATAGGTTCTGTAGGGGGGGCGTTGGATAGCAGGGGGAAAAAGGGAACACCCTGTGGTGATTGTCTTATTTCCCCCAGTTCAGAAATTTCACCCACGGTTTTTTTGGGAAACGGGAAGTGAGAAAGTTTCAATTGAGCCCCCCTTTTCCCATGATAACCCCAAAAGGAAACCCTTCAGGGGGGTAGATTCGGTTGTCTCCCCCCTTTCTAACTATGGGTCATTTGTGTCAGATGTTTAAAATTTTTGACACTCCAAAAATAATTTTATGTATGTGTATATTACCAAAGCCAGAGACGGTTTTTAATGAACTATTGAGCAGAAACAGATAAGTCCTGAAATGTCCATGGCTTTGCCAATAGTATTATGTAGTCGGTTTTGTTTTTTTGTTTTTAATGTTTCAGAACAAACAATGTTTTTTTCCTGTTCAGGTTTTTTTGGGCAAATCTGATCCATTTTTGAATTTTACAAGCAAAGGATAGTGGAAAAGGGCAGCTTGTCTACCGATCAGAGGTAGGATTTTATATTGTTTTTAAAAAGTTGTATATCTTCTGGGGGAAATATATGTCTGGGAAAAAATTTAAAATTTAAAAAAAATAAGTATTTAAAAATTTTGGGTGCAAAATGAGCTTTTTTCCAAAATTAAGAAAATTTTTTCTACTAGTGGTTTACAATCCAACCTGTTGTCAGTTCCTACTATTGGTGCAATGATAAGCAAGTTGCTTAAGTGTGGCTGAGGGGGAAAAGAAAGGGGCCTGAGGCTGTTAGGAATGATGGGAGTTAAAGTCTAAAACACCCAGAGGACTCAAGGTTGGGCCAAGGCCTGCTCTACAGCATCTGGTATTCATTGGTGGTGTAGCACCCATGGGTTCGCTCGTGCCACTGGGAGGGAGGAGGCCGGGGTCCCGATGCCATTGGGACCCGCATGCTGAAGGGACTGGAGGACGAGTTGGAAGGCCCAGAGCAGCTGGTCAGTGCTTTGCCCAGTTCACCTGTAGAGAGTTTAGCATGATCTCGAGTGGATCCTTCCGGGAAGGAGCGACCAGGTGGAGATGGAGGCAGCGAAGCAGATAGCGAAGATGTTATGAATTCCCTCAACCAAATGAGGTTCCCAGGAGCTGGCCGAGCAGCAGATGGAGTGCCAGCGGCTGGGAAAGTTCGGGAGGCTGCTTCTCAAGGAGATAGCGATACTCCGGAACTGGAAGAGCGTCGTTCTCATAACAGACGCGGGACATAGAGCAGGGCAGGAGGAGCTGGTATCTGTCCCTGACCCCTGCCACTCGGAAAGTAGAGATCGGGACGCCGGGCCCTAGATCGCCGAGAGGGGCCCTGCCGAAGGATTGTAAGAACGGCCTCCGTGGGGAATTGATCCTCAGTTCTCCGGCCACGTCTGATCTGAAGGGCGTGAGCGGAGTGAATCTCGGAGCCTAGTTTGCTCCTCGCCTTGACCAAGACCTGCCTTGTTATTGATTCGCATTGCTGCGGATACCTGCTTTTGTTCCGAGTCAATCCGGAAAAACATATAGTCAGGACTTTACTGGTAGGGAAATAAGTATGGGAGAGATAATGTATGAGGAGAGTGCCTGTGGGATGCAGGCAAAGTAGAAAGCAAAAATCATTGTGACATGTGAAAGAAGAAGAGATGGTTAACAAAGGCATTTGATCACTTTTGATGCCAAGGAAATGTCAGAGAATGGTTTTCTTTTTGAAAAATATAGATTTCCTTGACCAGAAAGGTACTGTGGGATTTCTGAAGTTATTCAAAATTATAAAAGTAGCCCTTTGTTCGTGCTGAATTGAACAGTTCTCTGGGAGGCACTGAACAGGAACATCTTATAACAGACTAGCACTGTCTTATCCACTCCGTAGTGCCCTCCATATATTTTGGACGACATCTTCCAAGAACTCCAGACTGCAATGACCAGAAAACTGTAGTCTCAAAACATCTGGAGGGAAAATTGACTAGTAACAAGTGGAAGTCTTTCATGCAAACCATGCATTCCATTTGTTTTCCAATCTTGATTCATGTATCCACTGGGCTAACTTCTGGAGTGATTTTCAAATGCACTGCTGTGTGAAGTGCTTATGCATTTTGGAGCACACACTAGCAGCTATAAACCCAAAAATGAAGCCTGTCCAACTGAGAAACCGGCATGCTGTGCAGCGCATCTATCATCAAGCTGTTCTCTCCTCTACAGATCTGCCACCAGGCTAATTAACCACAGGTGTACATGAGAGTATAATTAAAACAATGCATCATCTCCTTCCATCTGATAATAACACAGACTTTTGGCTGATATAAACAAGAGAGTTTGTAAGGGTTCAGAACAAGGAGCAGAATGTAATAAACCCCTCTAGACAATTAGAAAGCTTGTCTATCAGTCCTACAACAATTTAAGCACTATATCTACAATAAAACATCAATTATATCAGTTCCTGTCTTGCAAACTTTTACATAAGTAAATGATCTTGATGACATTATGAGATGTATATTTTATATTTTAATTGCTAATTGTATGGTTTTTAGACGGTTGTTTTATTAATTGTTTTAATGTGTTTTATCTTGGGTCATTCATTGCCATGTGTTCACCACCTCAGTCACCTTTTGGGCTGAGAGGGGCAGTATAAAAATATAGTAAATAAATAAATAAATTATGGCAACTTAGTGACCTGTTGTTTAGGTTTCTACATATTGGGAATGTCAATTTTATCATTGGACTATTCACTACTGTGAATGGCCCAGGAAAACGCTGCCTTTCAGTTTTACATTGTGCCAGTAAATTGTTATTTTTCACAATTTGATGCGATGAGCAGTTGCATAAATCTTTTTCTAATTAGGATTTGGAAGTGAAAGCCATCACCCCTCTCCCTCTCAGATTGAGAGCTATCTATGGAAAAGACTGTTTTGTTGCAACATTGAAGGGCACTTTAAAGCATTCTGAGGAAATCATACAACAAACTTTAACTCTGAATTGAATCTGCCCCATAGAAAATCAGGAGCCTTGCCTGGTTTTGGAGAAAGGTGAGATATAAATAAGCTTCATTATAATAATCATCTCATAGGACAATGATCACCAAATATGTTGCATTCTGTGCAGTTCTCTGTGCAAGTTACCCAAACTGATATTATTTATTCTGTTACTCTTGAGTAGTTGGTTATAGTTTATACTTATCAAATCTCAAATTCTCCACCCAAGTCTTTTTCAGATGGAAATACCTCACTTCAAAAGGTACACTGAATTATTGAAAGGAGAGGGAAATGATTTTACATAATGTAGGTGAAAGATATTCCCACAGCTCCATTTTTCTTTCTAATTATGTGAACATTTGAGATGAGAAGAGCATAAGTGCAGGCAGAATAGATCCCTAATTGTACTAATTGAGTAGTCAATGGAAATGAGGTAGAAACAGTACTGATTCAGCATCTACAATTCTCTTTTCTCTTTTTCTTATTATCAGACATCATCATCGAAGTACCAATTTCCAAAGAGGCTAGTCGAATCCATTGGGGAAAACAGTAGCATAAAAGCCAACCTAAAAGTTATTCGCCTTCTAATGCAGGAGAGGCTAAAATGTACCCTTCCTTGTCTTCTTCAGATTCCCAAATCATTCTTTTTCTGGTCAAAAAGTAAAGAGGATGATTGCCTCTCCAGGAAGCCTCCATTTTAAAATAGATTGTAGGCTTCTCCTACACACACGACACACACAATTACACACACACACACTGCTTTTCGAAACCATAAGCCAGCATCTGAATTGTGAATTCTGTAGTCCAGGCATCCGAAACTGACAGACTGCAGAAGTCAATTAAAAGTACAAAAAGAGTCAATTTGAAAGAGCCAACAAGTGACAAATTGTGGCACTAGCAGTGACTGGTGTCAACCAGAGCAACATATATAATCTTCTCATTGGGTTTCCTAGGTAGGCAGGATTTCCCTGGGTACTGGTTGTGGGGGGGTCGGGAGCAGGTTAGGGTTTTGCCCTCCCTTCTGCTCGAGATCCCCGTGTACAACTGGGGGCCACTGTGTGATACAGAATGCTGGACTAAATGGGCTGAGGTCCGATTCCAGCATGGCTCTTCTTATGTTCTTATGTTCTTAAAGAAAAAATACTTAACAGAAGGGATACAATATGACTTTTAACACAACAATTAAATCAACACATTGATTTTTTTACTCACATTAGTTAAACAATAAACTGAAATGGGCTATTGGGCTATCTAACAAAAATAATAATTAAATGTGGGTTTTTACTAACTTTTGAGACTCTGAATTCAAGTTATCCAACTAATTTGCTCTTTGTATCCTCTGTTCATGAGAAAAGGTGAGGCAGATAAAATGTATGTTATCTTAGAGCTCATACAAGTAGGAAATGGCAATTCAAACCAGCTTCAATAAATAAATGGATATACTGTACAATACATATCTGACACAATCGCGTTTTGATGAAATACCACAGGTATGGGTCTAGAAAGGCTTGCCATGGGTTTCAGTTCTTTCATTTTCTATCCATTTTCAGCTGCCTTTTGTTTCTTTTTATGAAATAATAAATTCATCTTTTGGGGGCTGATTTCAAACACTCATCCTGTTCCATACACAGCAAACGAAAGACCGTCAATCGTAAGACAGAAGATGAAATCTCATTTTGCTAATTGCAAGCCAGCTTTATGCTTGGTGGGTTCAAAAGTTCAGCTTCAGCATTAGCGAGTTTATGCCTGGAGTGGGAGGTTACTTCACAATCAAAGAGAGGAAGCAACACAGCAGAAATGCAATTCAAATGCTGGGTACTTTCATACGCTAAAATATATTCAGGATAAAATACAGTGGTGATCACGTTAATCCACTGACTCATCTAATTAGGTAGAGCTTTTAGCCAATCACATAAGAGGTCTAAGAGCTGATATCACATTGTGAGTAAATTCAAGGCCAAACTCATACCTGATGGAAATATTTAATGGGGAAAATGAAGTCTGCATCTGCTGCTTAATGGAAAGATATCAATCATCTAATTCAGACAAAGCTTAGGTGAATTGTCTTTTTAGGCATTCAACACATGATATATTATTGTTTATGGACACAAAAGCAAAGGCAGTCATGATGATCTACAAGTGCAAAGCAAAACCCAGAATGGGCTCATTGCCTACTGAGTTGCAAACCACTAGCTGGGACAGTATAGATGTCTTACATGGGAAATCTTGACAGGGAGAGTTTTACCAGTCCAGTTTGCTATATGAAACATTTTGTCAGAATAATGCCATCAGATATAACAGGAACCACTTTTAAATTGGTACCCATTTGCATCTTTCATAGTGACACTGTGGCAAGGTGCTGGATGGATATGGAGGACCACAAAGCCAAGCAGAGCCTGGATTGTTTCTATAGCTAGATGGTCCATAAATAAGTCATCCTCTGGATGTTGTCTTTGGAAGAATATAGCCAGATATTGCTTGGTCATATCTCCCCCAGGCCCATAAATGGCTGGAGGCAATGAATGGAATAGGAGGAGACAGGTGGATTTTGTGGATAGACGAGTCATTGAGTACAGTACATATGCAGATCCAATTAGACATTATATCTGCACATGTTCCAAATGGGATACTCATGTGTGTAATGTGGGGGAGATGCACAAAGCTTTCTGGGGTGATTGCTTCAGGGGATGCAGTACTCACAGGTGACGAGTTCTTGCTCTTCAGGAAACTGCAATCATCCTGAACATTACACCTTTAGCTTTAAAGCTTAGCTGGAACATTTTTGTATATTTTCTCAGAATTTTGTTTGCAACATATGAGTAAAAGTGCAGTGCATTCAATACCTGAAACTGAATAGGTAAAGCAATATGGATCTGGCTCTCAAAGACAGTTTGGCCCAAATGTGTATATGCTAAATATTTTGGACTACATCTCTCACCTGCTCCAGCCAACATCAAATGTTGGCTGGAGCAGAAATACTGAGAGGGGTGATCTAAAACATTTAGAAAGCACTAAATTGGGTAAGGCTCTGAGAGATGCCTTTGGTACTTATCAGGGCCGTAGCCAGGATGTGGATTCGGGGGGCAGGGGCTGAGTTTGGTTCGGGGGCTGAGACTGGGTGGAAGAGGGTCTACCCTAGCAAACCTTTTGTATTGTTATCCCAATAACCCCATGAATGTGGGATATAATGAGCATGGTGATCACATGATATGAATAAACATAACAGTTTAAATAATGTACCAGTAAGGCCTTTTCGCGGACCACCCTGAGAATTTCGGGGGGCTGAAGCCCCTTAGCCCCCTGGGCTACATGCCTGGCACTTATAATTTTGTTTCTTATTCTTAATGTTATACAGCTTCCATTTCATGAAGCCTCCAATTCTAAATAGTATTTCTATGCATCAAGAACTTCAGAGTATGATTAATCTGTATCTAGGTAACAGAAAAACAAACATAATCGCTTTCAGATTTTTAATGCTCAGTTTTATTTTTGTTAAAGAAAACTTTAAAGCTTACCCTGGATTGAACATCTTTACATCTTCACCCAAGTGTGCAACAATGAACAACCAAGGTCATGTTTCGTTTCATGACAGCACCAGAGCACTGTGCATAAGATGTGAAAGTATGTATAAATTCCTATAGGCACCATGAATCTATAAAAAGATGGAATGGGAGATAATGCATTAGGGGAGAATGCCCAGAGTTCAGAATGCTACATTTGACATGTAATTTGTTATGGAGTCCTAATCTTTATTCAATAAATATTTGCCACTGTAGTTACAATTTTGAAAACATAACAGCACCTAAACATTTCTCAAAAGTTATACCACAGTTATTTTTTGGTTACTTAAAAAAAAATCTGGATGATGTGATAAAGCACATGTCAACGTTTGAACTGTAGAACAACTCTTTTTATATACTGGGGTCATGCCTCTATAACTATAAAAGTAATGGCAATTGACACCATAAAGAGAGATATGATGCTTGATAAAATTGCAACAGTTCTGTATTGCAGTTAAATAATTGGGGAAGGGAACTAATTTTAAGCAACACACTGATTAAAGTAGCCTGTTTCTTCTGTGCTCTGCCCAAGTTTGTAGAAATACCTGCATGTCTCAGGTCAATCCTACATCTTATGATGTAAATATCAGTCTGAAACCAAAACATTGTATTTGATTGAGTCAAATTTGATTTTCTTTCAGACTTAGCCAAATCTCAAATCTTCCCAGATATATTGCTGGATATTTAAAATACTGGTAGGTTACATACCTGTGACCATCTTTCTTCGAGTGAAGCTCTGTGAATCCACACTTATGAAGTTTGCGCGCCAGCGCGGGCTTCCAACGGAAACTTTCCCAGTTTGAAAAGTTTTGGCGGTAGCTTCGCCCAGCCGGCCCGGAGGGCATAAAAGTCGCCTCCATGCGCGCCCACCCCATTCCTACGCCACCAAAGCAACTAGGAAAGGGTGGTTTGAGATAGAGGGGATGGCCGGGGCGGATTCGTGTGGATTCACAGAGCTTCACTCGAAGAAAGATGGTCACAGGTATGTAACCTACCATTCTTCTTCGAGAGCTCTGTGAATGCACACTTATGAAGACTTACCGAGCTAAGGTGAAGGAGGTGGGAACAAACCAGCCAATTTTAAAAAACCGAACAGGTTTATTGCAACCAGCAATATGAATAAATAACATCACAACAAAGTAATCAATAAGAGTGGAAGGCATGCTCCCACTTGTAAACATAGTGCAACAAGCACCATTCATGTCAGGCACACAGGCCTCACAGTATAAAGTGCAACAAGCACCATTCATGCCAGGCACACAGGCCTCATAACAGTAAGTGCAACAAGCACCATTCATGTCAGGCACGCAGGCCTCACAGTGTAAGTGCACAACGGGTGCAACCTAGAACCCCAATGATTCTAGGTAAGCGCGCTTAACCGGTAGACTGTGCCCCGATTCGGGGCACGGCAAACACTTGCTACTTAACAAAGTAGAAAAAACAGGGGGTCGATCGACCTAAACTGTCGAACAACCCTTGGATAGAGGGGGGGGGACAAGGTCGCCCACTAGACACTACCCTGAAGGCCCTTGGGGGTGAGGATTGCCCGCCCAAAAGCCGCCTCCCTTCCAAATAGGGTGTCTACCCGGTAGTGGGATATGAAGGTGGAGGGGTTGGCCCAGATGGCCGCCCTACAAATTTGGTCCAAGGGGATTCCCTGGAGAAAAGCAGTCGACGTGGCCACCGCTCTAGTCGAGCGGCCCTTGACCCTAGGGGACACGGTTGACGGGCTATCTGATAGCACAGCTCAACCAGGGACGCCACCCAATTGGACAGTCTCTGTGACGACACCGGCAAGCCCAGCTTGTCGGTGGCGTAGGAGACGAAGAGTCTGTTCGACCGACGGTAGTCCGCCGACCTGCCCCTGTAGACCCAGAGGGCTCTTCTGACATCGAGGGCTCTGAGTGTCGACTCCCTATCCCCGGACGAAGGGGACCCCAGGTCCGGAAGTACAATGTCGGTGTTTACATGGAACGGAGACACCACCTTAGGCAGGAAGGTGATGTCCGTTCGCAAGATGGCCCTGTCCGCCAAGAACAGCAGGTAGGGCTCGTCGACACGGAGCGCGGCCAGCTCGGAGGGCCGACGCGCCGAAGCAATGGCGACCAGGAACGCCACCTTCCAGGAGAGGAGGCGTAGATCGATGGACGACAACGGCTCGAACGGTGGAGCCGCAAGGCAGGACAGCACCAGCTCTAGGCTCCAACCCGGCGTCGGTGGATGCACCGGGGGGCGGGTGTTGTTGACCCCTCTCAGGAATCTCTTGACCATCGGGTACTGGAACAGCGAAGGACCACCCCTTTGCTGATTCTCATAGGTGAGGGCCGCTAGGTGGGTCTTCACCGAGGACATGGACAAGCCTCTGTCGACCAATCCGGCTAGGAAGTCAAGGACCGCCGGAATCGAGAGCAGTAAGACGGTGCTGGAGCGGGCGGCCTGGAACGTGGTGAAGCGGGCAATGCACGCCAAGTACGCCTTAGTCGTGGTTGGTTTGTGGGCTGCCGCCAGGATCGCCGCTACGGCCAGTGAGACGTCCGGCGCCGGTGGATCCTCCAAGCCGTCAAGTGCAGGGAGGGCAGGTCCGGATGCAGAAGCAACCCGTTCTCCTGAGTCAACAGATCTGGTCGATGCGGGAGAGGCATGTGATCACCATTGGCCAAGTGGAGCAGGGTCGGGAACCAGACCTGTCTCGGCCTGTAGGGAGCGATGCGGATGCAGTCGGTCCCCGATAGCCGGATCTTCTCGACGATGCGGAGAAGAAGCGGGAATGGCGGGAAGAGGTAGAAGAATCCCGTCATCCAATCGAGCAGGAGTGCGTCCCCGAGGCATCCCCGGTGAGCATCCGGGCAAGCCGGGCACCGAAAACTGGCAGTTGGCTGTTTTCCGGCGATGCGAATAGATCTGCGTCTGGGAATCCCCACCGCTGGAAGACACGGTGGAGCTCCTCCGGATGCAGCATCCATTCGTGGGACGACCAGCTGGTTCTGCTGAGCGAGTCCGCCCTTAAGTTCTCGACTCCCGGGAGATGGACGGCTCTGGGGGTCACCTGGTGGCGGATGCACCACTCCCACAGGCTCTGGGCTAGGGCCAGGAGTTTCCTCGAGCCCGTACCGCCCTGTTTGTTGACGTAGTACATGGCCACTATGTTGTCTGTCCTGACCAGTACTACGTGTCCCCTGACGAGGGGGGCGAAGGCCCGAAGTGTCTTGGCTATGGCCAGGAGCTTGAGGTAGTTGATGTGGTGGAGGCTCTCCACCGCCGACCATTGGCCGTTGATCGATAGGTTGCCTGTGTGACCTCCCCAGGCAAGCAGCAATGCATCGGTTGTCACCGTGATCGACGGCGTCACCGTGTGGAACGGCACCCCTTTGCACACGTTGGTCTGGGAAGTCCACCACCGGAGGGAGTCCTTGATCCCCATCGGGAGAGACAGCTTCTTCGAGTGGTGTTCTCTGACCGGGTTGAAGTGGTCGAGAAACCAACGCTGCAGTGGCCGGAAGCGTAGTCTTGCCAGCGGAGTGACGGCCACCGTGGATGCCATGTGCCCCAGCGTGACGGCCACCATGGATGCCATGTGCCCCAGCGTGACCTGGATCTGCTTTGCCATGATGCAGGGCCGGGTGCAGCTGTTCACCTTGCGTCGAAGTGCTTGGAACCTGACCTCTGGCAGATAAGCGAGCTGATCGACAGAGTCGAAGATTGTCCCGATGAACTTTATAGTCCTTGATGGAACAAGTTGGGATTTTCCTCGTTGAAACGGAGGCCCAACGAAGAAAGTAGTCGCAGCGTCATCGCGACCTGTTGTTGAAGTAGCTTTGGAGACTGAGCCGCCAGCAGCCAGTCGTCCAGGTACGGGAAAACCCAGATCTTTTGCCTTCTCAAGTGCGCAGCCACGACCGACATGCACTTGGAGAATGTTCGAGGAGCCGTCCCGCCACCTTGAAACTCAGGAACCGTCGATGGGCAGGCCTGATCGAGACGTGGAAGGATGCGTCCCGGAGGTAGATCGGCGGGTGGTCGCCTGCCCGGAGAAGCGGAAGAATGGGATCGACACCGACACCATCCTGACTTTCCTCGGCGAAACGTACGCGTAAGTCTCTGAGGTCCAGGATGGGTCGCAGGGAACCGTCTGGCTTCGGTACGGTGAACTACCGTGAAAAATGCCTCTCTTTCCTTGCTGTGGGGAGCTGTGAAATTGCTCCCTTTGAAGCAAGCTGTCGACCTCCTCCAAGATCACCCGGACGGCTCCGTCTCGACGATTAACCCCGTTGGCGGGAGCTCGTCGAATTCCAAGGCATAGCCGTCTTCAACAATTCGGAGAACCCATGCATCTGAGGTGATGCGTCGCCAGGCACTGATGTAGCGGGCCAGGCGGTCTCCGAACGGAGGGTCAGATGGTGGAGGTCGAGGGCTGGGGGGAGGCATGGTGGTGGCAGCGGTACCTAGCGAGGAGGCGGTGTCGTCCTCGCCCACAAACACGGCGGTTCGATTGTCCGTTGCCGTTGTTCTGGCAGGGTCTCGACTTGTTGCCTTGGCGGGGTCGATTGGCCTGCTGGTGCTGCTGCTGTCTCGGCTGCTGCTGCTGGTGTTGCTGCGGAGCCGAGTATGGCCTCGGGGACTGGCGGTACTGCGACCTGGGCTGGAACCTTGCCCTCTGGTAGTACCGAGGTTTGGGCTGTGGCTGTGGTCGATCCAGCTTGGCCGTCAGGACTCTGAAGTCGTGAGTGGCCTTCAGCTTGTCGTCCGTGCCCGCAAAGAAAAGTCCCTGGGCATCGAACGGCAAGTCCTCGATGGTCTTCTTGGAGTTGGAGGACAAGCCCGAGGACTTCAGCCACGCGTGCCTGCGGATGGCGACACCGTGGGCCAGCAGCTTTCCCGAGGTGTCCCCCGTGTGGCGGGCCATCAGGATCTGGTGGTGTGCCAGCGACTGCGCCTCCTGCGAGATGGAGAAAAGTGCAGTCTGTTGCTCCTGGGACAGATCCTGGAAAAAGGGTTGGGCCCTTTCCCACAGGATCTGGTGGTAGGCTCCCATGCACGCCCCGTAGTTAGCCATCTTTGTCAACAAGAGTCCGGCTCGGTAGATCTTTCTGCCGACCGTGTTGAACCTTTTCCCCTCTTGGTCGGAGGGGGCTGTGGACTCTCGGCCCGAAGACTGGGAGGAGGTAACGATCATCGAGTTGGGTGTCGGATGATCGTGCAGCCATTCCTTCCCTCTCGTCGATCTTGTACCACGCCTCGATACGCCCTGACATGGGTGGGATGGTCGACGGAGTCTTCCACGACGCCACCACCTCTTCCAGGGGTTCCAGCATGGGAAGATGTGGCTGGGCCGCGTCCTCGACCTGCACCTTGCTGAAGACGGGGCAGGCGCTGGATCTTGTTGGGACATACGTCTGCATGCCCAGAGACCTTGCCATCCGGCCCACTTGCTCGCCAAAGGCTCTCGCGGAGTCTGTCGGCGACAATGAGGGCTCCACCTCACAGCCTCTGTGGGAAGGTGTTCTGTCAATATTGAGGGACAAGATGGACCCCGACCTCACCGATCGAGGGACCTCTCCTTCCTCGACCTCGTCTCCCGACCAAGGTTGAACCACTTCCTGGTGCACCGGAAGTTGGGACGGTGGTGGTGATCTCGAAGTCGAGGGCATCGCAGTCATCACCGTCGATTCGGGAGGAAGGTTTCTCTCCGCCAGGGCCAAGGCGAGCCTCGTGGTTTGCCTGCCCTTGTCGGGCGACGTCACGAAGAGTTGTCGGACCGAGGTCTGACCCAAGGGGAGTCTGACGACAGTCTGGACAGAGTCTCTCGGTGGGATGTTTTGCTCTACCCCTGTCTCCACAGCGAGAACAGGGGCAGGCGAGGAGTCAGGGCACGACACCGATGACGATGACGTCAGAGTCCTGCGCCTCTTCGCGATGGAGGTCTCGAGGCAACGGCCTCCAGAGACTTGCCCGGAGTCACAGGAACCAGGCCTCTGGTCTGGGCTCTACGGGCTTCCTCGCTCGACCTCCGGAATGCTATTTCCATAGCCCTGTCGGAGGGAGTCCTCGAGATGGCCGACCTCTGGGAGAGGCCTGACGCCATCGATCTCGTCGACAACCGGCGAGGTGGAGGCAGCTGAACCGTCTCTGTCGTCACGGTGCAGGGCCTCTTCGATGACGGTCTTCGAGGAGACAGACTTCGTGTGCTTCTCCTTCCGTAGATGCTTCTTCCCAGCCGGGTGAGCGGTCGATCTGGTAGGGGCGGAGCAGCCGCCCGGACCCCAAGGAGGTAGATGGGACAGCCGTTGCCATCTCCGGAGGGCAGAGAGCACGCTCCGTCAGGTAGGCCTGAAGCCTGCGGGCTCTCGCTCTTCTGGTGTGCGACGAGAAGGCCTGGCAGTGTCTGCAGGCAGGAACAACGTGTCCCTTTCCGAGACACCGAAGGCACCTCGAGTGACTGTCGCAGTCCGGGATCTTGCTACCGCAGGATGAACACTTTTTGAAACTGGTTGTGGACATACTATGCTCACACAACCAGCCATATTTCCGATGTAGCCCAAGTGGTGGAAAACAAAGGAATGGGGTGGGCGCGCATGGAGGCGCCTTTTATGCCCTCCGGGCCGGCTGGGCAGAGCTACCGCCAAAACTTTTCAAACTGGGAAAGTTTCCGTTGGAAGCCCGCGCTGGCGCGCAAACTTCATAAGTGTGCATTCACAGAGCTCTCAAAGAAGAATCAGATTTTGTTTGATGAAGACTGGCATACAGTAGTCCCGGAAAGAAAAATATTAGGAATAATAAAAAAAGTAGAAAATTGTTGGTATTTCTTGTTCAAGTGTGAACTAGATTTCTCTGTTAATGTTGATATATCTCTTTACTCATAAATGCCATTGAGTGAGTGAGTTGTAATATTTGTAATATTTGGTGGTCTATTTCATGTAATCCCCTGAAAACAGAATGGGGAGGGATGAACCAAAAAGCTGGATAAAACAGATCAAGAGAGCCGGATTTATCGGCTAATTGAGAGGATGGAGTTAAGTCTGCATTATACCAGAGGCAGTAGCCTGCCATGGGGCTCCTGGAGAAGATTCTGCAGCGTCTTTCCTCCCTCCCCAGTAGTGGAAAAATTCCCTAGACTCCTCCTCCAGAGAGGGTCCTGCTGGGAACTCGCTATCCCAGCAGCACTTGCATGGGGCAGGCATTGAAAAGTCTCTGAGCTCCTCTCAGAACATGATATGAATTGAAGTTTATCTCTGGGTGCATCTAGACAGCCCCTTTAATGGGGAGTTACCACATTAATAAAAGGGGCAGTCTAGATGATGTCCTGGTCAAACCTGAATAAATTCTCCATAAACCAGGAAAAACACTGGTTTTTGGTAAAGTAATTTGTTAATGGGTTTATTCCACACCTTCTTGGAAGGTGTGGGATGAACCCACTTCTTGCACTGTCTGGATTGTAGTCCAGACAGTATTCCCATGGTTTTCCAGGCTAAATTAGCCCAGAAAACTGTGAGAATACCAAACCCTTCCCCAAAAGATCCCAAAAGCAGTGTAAAAAAAAAACCCAAAAAAAACCTTACCCAGTCTCCATTAGATGGCTGCCAGAGCTCTCCTGGTGCGCACAAATGATGTGTCAGGAGAAAGGGAGGAGGAAAATAGCTCCTGCCCCTGCTTTCTCCTGGCACATCATTTGTGCATGAAATCTATTGGCGTTAGTTCTCAGAGTAATTCAAAAAGAACAAGCAAAAGAACGCCAACACAGCAGTCGCTTTTCAAAATCAAATAATTCTATTTCTTGATATATTTTCTTTCAATCATCATACAAAGTATGGTTGCAGTGGAAACAAATCATGAAGATTGCATTCACAAGTCTCAAAATTATAATCCTCCCAAGGAGTCAAGGTCTCCGGGTTGTCCAAATAATCAATATTTTCAATACTATATTAATGGCATATAGTTCATCAGGTGGTCAACCC
>JARBWK010001582.1:0-18344 GCA_030556195.1 Anolis apletophallus | reverse complement strand
GGATCACCGTTGAGGCCAAGATGAGGAACATAGCTGCGCTGGGCAGGGCATCTCTGATGGAGGACCACCGCCTCCCAAAGATATTACTCTATGGTGAACTCGCCACGGGTCAGTGCAAGAAAGGCGCCCCCAAAATAGATATAAAGACTCCCTGAAACAACATCTCAGACTCAGCCAGATTGATCACCCACAATGGTCCACCCTGGCCTCACATCGGGAGGCATGGAGACACTATCCACAATGCTGTGGCCTCTTTCGAAAGACACGCCCGGAATGGGTCTCGAAGGGAAACAACAACGCAGAAAGAACGGAAACTTGGAAACAACATCACCCAAGGAGACTTTCTGCTGTGCTTTCTGCAACCGAACTTGACTATCTCAGATTGTCCTTTTTAGTCATCAACGCGCTTGTAAAAGCGTGGGATGAGTCCTCCCTCATTATCTTCGTTCGCGAAGTAATGCCGAGAGAGAGGTCAATGCTGGATTATGTCATCTATACTCCCGTTGGACAAGAAGATGTTATACCAGGCATGGGAAAACTTCGGACCTCCAGATGTTCTGGACTTCAACTCCCACAATTCCTAACAGCAGCAGGCCCTTTTTTGGTACTACCGTATTTACTTAATTCTAATGCTCACCTCTCTCTCCAGCTAGCACCGTCAAAAGCCTCGGTGTTATTTTAGACTCATTATTGACAATGGAGGCCCAGGTCTCCGCCGTCAGTAAGTCAGCCTTTTTCCATCTTCGGCAGGCTAGGTGGCTGAAGCGCCATACCTGTCCGGGTATGACTTGGCCACAGTGGTTCATGCCATGGCAACTTCAAGAATTGACTATTGTAATGCCCTTTATGTTGGCCTTCCCTTGTCGGTGACCCAGAGACTATGACTGGTGCAGAATGCGGCGGCCAGACTCCTCACGGGAACCCCATGAGGAACGATATAACACCTGCTCTATACCGACTGTACTGGCTTCCGGTCCAGTTCCGCATTACTCACAAGGTGCTGGTTCTAACTTTTAAAATAGGGTCAGGAACCTTTTGACTCAGAGAGCCATGAAAGCAAAATATTTGGAAATTTATTTCAATGAGAGCCATATAATCTATATAATATATTTTAAGACTGAATTCAACTATATGGTGGTTTTAGTAGTTCTCGGCATTACTGCAAACAAAGATTCGGGAAGGACTCATCCCATGCTTTTACAAAAGCGCATTGGTGACTAAAAGGCCAATCTGAGATAGGCAAGTTCAGTTGCAGAAAGCACAGCAGAAAGTCTCCTTGGGTGATGTTGTTTCCAAGTTGCGGTTCTTTCTGCATTGTCGTGTCTCTTCGAGACCCATTCGGCGTGTCTTCTCGAAAGAGGCCGCAGCATTGTGGATAGTGCGTCTCCATGCCTCCCGATGTGAGGCCAGGGTGGACCATTGTTGGTGATCAATCTGGCCGAGCCTGAGATGTTGTTTCAGGAGTCCTTATCTCTTTGGGGGCGCCTTGCTGACCCATGGCGAGTTCACCATTTGAGTAGTATCTTTGGGAGGCGGTGGTCCTCCACCCTAGAGACGTGCCCTGCCCAGCGCAGCGGTGTTCTCAATAGCATGGCCTCAATGCTGGTGATCCCTTCTTGCTCAAGGACAGCAACATTAGTCACATAGTCGGTCCAGTGTATATTTATAGGATTGTGCTAAGACAGCGCTGATGAAAGCGTTCAAGGAGCCAGAGGTATTGGGCGATAGGTGATCCATGTTTCAGACCCATAGAGGAGAATAGACAGTACGATGGTCTGTACACTGATTTTGGTGCTTTGCCTCAGGTGCTTGTTGCTCCAGACTCTTTTGTAAGCCTTCCCAATGCAGTATATGCCTTTGATAATCTGTGATAATCTGTGATGTGTGGTTTTATTAGTAAATTATTAGTAAATAGAGTTTGAGGACAAGTAGATCTTTAGAGGTTGGGCAAGAGGTCCATACGAAAAGCAACAACTGCAAAGTTCTCTTCTACACACCCAGGGGCGGATTAACGTACTCGCGGAGTAGGCGCCTGCCGAGAGCGCCAGATCTGCAGGGGCGGCGTGACTGGAACCCACCCATGCGCCGGTGGAAACTCTGTCTCCTGCTGCTGGAAAACCCGCTCTGCGCCTACTCCAGGTTTGGCTGAGGGGCAATAATTTTCGCCACCATTTGTAAATTATCTTTAAATGCGCCTGTACACACCCTATTAAGATACAAGAGCCTTCTGCAATGTTCACTATGGCAACCTTATGTATATTAGAGCAGTGTTTCTCAACCAGGTGCCAAAAACACTAGTGCCGGAGCTAATCATCAGGTGTGCTGGGAAATTGGAACCTCCAGGAAAGGGGGAGTCTAGTGTGTTGAATATAAAAACCCTAAGAAACCTACCTCGATAAAGGCACAAAATTACAAACACCCCTCCCACCCGCTGTCTACTTGGCCTCCTCCTCTCCCTGTATCTTTCCCCAAGTAGAGACTCCCTTGCCTCCTGGGGGGTTCTGTGGGAGGTTTAGCCCCAGTTCTATCATTGTGTCTAGAATGCTCTTGATTGTGTAGGGAACCATAAATCCCAGCAACTACAACTCCCAAATGTCAAGGCTCATTTCCCCGAACTCCATCTGCGTCTCATATTTAAAGTTACTGAGAATTCATGTCAAGTTTGGTCCTGATCCAACATTGTTTGAGTCCACAGTGCTCTCTGGATATAGGTGAACTACACCCAAAACTCAAGGTCACGCCCACCAAACTCTTATAGCATTTTCTCTTGGTTATGGGAGTTCTGTGTGGGAAGTTTGTCTTTCTGCCATTCCTGCCAGGATATCTATGTTGTATCACATCAAACAGGCCCAGGTTTCACACTGAGTGTATAAATACATTCAAAACATATTAACTATATGCATTGCTGTGTTAGAGTGTCATTTTGTGTCATTTTTGGCTGGTGGTGTGCCCCAGGATTTTGCAAATGTAAAAAGTGTGCCGCGGCTCAATAAAGGTTGGGAAACACTAAAATAGAAGGATGCAAAGCCGCTACAGAGATTTCTCCACAATTTCTCATCTGGTAGTAACTCTTCAGTCTTCAAAAAAAAGAGTTCCTCCCAGGTGTAGGAAGACACATTGGAGTCCTTCTAATGCAATATTCATGTTCTCACCATTGTGCAATGGCCTCCTCCAAACATCTTTCTCCTCACGTCTTCCTTGGCTTCACTAGAAGAAGCTGCTCTTGACCACCGACTGTTTTGCTCAACAGTATTTGAGGTCTTTCTGTGAAAGCCATTTATTTCCCCCTTTTCCACTCCCCCACACTTCCCCACCGGCGTGAGCGAATCCCAGCAAATTCTGTGGGACTTCTGCATGGCTTGCTGTGCTCAGGGTTGCAGCCTATGCGTTTCTCCCTTTTAGGAGAGGCTGGCAATTCATCAGCGGTTTTAACCTATAGACATTTGAAGGTTGAGGCACACCTCAGAGGGTCGTTGACCTTCAGCAACTGCAAGATCCGTAGCTCCAGCCCAGTCAATATATATTTATCTTTCTGTTGGGACTATTACAACTGTTCAAGTAATGCTGACCTTGAAAACTTCCTGGCGGTGGATGCGAGAGAAAACGATCCCTGAAGGAAAAGTATAAATATATTGCACGTAATCTACATCCACAATGCACCGTAACAAACAAGAGCGGGCCATTCCCAATTACGGAAAGCCGCCCGAAGAAAAGACTAATGCGAACTCTGGAGACAGCGGGAACATTGCTATTTGCATCACAGGCTCAAAAACAACTGGCGAATACATTGAGCATACATTGAATCCTTAGCTACAAGTGTCTAGCTAAATGGGACGCCAGGCATCTTGCCTTTACTTCATTATGGGGGAAATCAATAGGAAGTTTTCCATTCAGAAGCCTATAAATATAAATCTCTATTTCTATTATATAAAGGAGGTCCCGTCACGACCATCCTAGGCAGAGAAACCTTACAAGGCAGAGACACCAAACTTGGCAACAAAAATAGGCCTCAGGCAAGGTAGGTTTAGCAAAGAAACTTCCCCAAAAAACTTAGAAGGCCCCCAAAACAACAATACAAAAAACTACATTTCCCAGCGCCCTCCCGCTGCCAACGAATCACCCGGCCTCTACATTCTGACAACATGATTGGTTGCCAATGAGGGAGTATTTGCATAACGCCTCTATTGGCCAGCCAACATGAACATTCCGACCCATAATAAACTGGCAGAGGAGGATAAGGCAAAGGCCTGAGGCAGTCGCCAACACAAACACGCAATTCACTTCCAACAGAAAATTTAAACCCCTAAAAATCACAGACCACGCCCAAAATTGACAGTAAGGCTTCATTAACTTGATTTCCCTGACTAGGCCACACTTAATGGGATGCTGTTTAAACTCTGAATTGACAGTAGGGCTTCATTAACTTGATTTTCCCGACTAGGCCTCAGCTCATGGGACATTGTGTATGGCCTGAATTGACAATAAGACTTCATTAACTTGATTTTCCTGACTAGCCCTCAGCTCATAGGACATTGTGTATGGCCTGAATTTACAGTAACCTACCTTGGCACACAGAGCCCCTATGACCCACGCTACATTCTACTGCAGTTTGGAGAAGGGTGGACCATGGATGATGGGATTTGATGTACCTCCATGGATTATGGGATTTGTAGTACTTTCAAACCCTTCATTCCCCACAGACCACTGTGGCCCAGAACCAAGACTGAAAAAGACCCAACTTGGCACACAGTGCCCCCATGACCCACACTACATCCAACTGCAGTATAGAGGAGGGCACACCATGGATGATGGGATTTCAAGTACCTCCACTCACTTCCAAAGTACCCCACCCACACAAGCATCAACCTCTACATCAACACAGCAGACGGAAAGACAAAAAACATTGTATATCCACAAGCTCTGCAGAACGCCAGCAACACCACACACCGACAACTCCACAGGACTTCAACATCCCACCCACCAGAACAACCCACAACGACACAGCCATGACCCCACCAAGACCATAAGTAACATCAATTCCAACCCTTACATACTCAGACTTTCTCGCATCTCCTAAATAGGGCACAGCAACGCGTGCCGGGTACAGCTAGTATATAATAAAGCGGAATGTTTGTATGTATGTGTATGTTTGTTTGTATGTATGTATGTATGTGGCAGCGTTCTGATTGGCTCCCGGCCCCTACATTCTGACAACATGATTGGTTGCCACTGAGGGAGCATTTGCATAACGCCTCTATTGGCCAGCCAACATGAACATTCCGACCCTCTAAACTGGCAGAGGAGGATAAGGGCAGGGCCTGAGGCAGTCGCCAACACGAACAGTCCGAGGGGGTCAGGAAAAGGCCTGAGGCAGTCAGGCATGGTGGGAGTTTAAGGCCAAAACACTTTGCGACCCCTTTGTGACCCCAAACAATGAGAGAACAAGACCAAACTTGGCACACAGAACCCCCAAGACCCACTCTACATCCTGGTGCAGTTTGAGGGAGGATGGACCATGGATGACAGGACTTGGCAGTACTTCAACTCACTTGCTTAGAGCACTCTGGCCCACACCATAGAAGGATCAGGACCACACTTGGCACACAGATGCCCACTGGCCCACTTTACAACCTGGTGCCCTGTAGGGCAGGATGGGCCACAAATGATGGGATTTGCAGTACCTTCACCCCATTCATTTCCCACAGAACATTGAAGCCCCTACAAATCACAGACCAGGCCCAAACTTGGCACACAGAGTACCCATGACTCACTCTACATCCTACTGCAGTTTGGAGGAGGGCAGACCATGGATGATGGGACTTGAAGTACCTCCAATCACTTCCCGAGACCGCTGCAACCCTCATCCACTGACTGATCAAGACCAAACTTGGCACACAGAGCCCCCATGACCCACACCACATCCTACGCCAGTTTGGAAGACATTGGACCACAGATGATGGGACTTGAAGTACCTTCACTAACTTCCTGAGACCACTGCAAGCCAGGTAAACATCTCATAAGGACCACCCTTGGCACACAATGTCTTTCTCAAATAACCCGGGCAGGGCCGGGTCCCCAAGCTAGTATATAATAAAAGAGAATGTTTGTTTGTATGTATGTATGTGCCGCAGTGAAAGATGTTATTCCACCCTGCTGCTTTCGGACTCTAACACTGCAATGACTTACAGTGTTGCTAAGTTCTGTGCTGCTGCCCTTAATATCAGACGGGTGATGATTGACACCGTAAGGCAACAATATCCTGTCTTTTAAAATATATTTTTATACTGATTTGTAGTCTGATTTTAAATAACTGTTTACTGGGGAGTTGTCCTTTTCCTCTTAGGGCGCTTGTGCCCGCTTTGTGCTGGTCTGTGACCGTAATAAAGTTTTGTATGTATGTGCCAGCGTTCTGATTGGCTACCAGCCTCTACATTCCCACCCTCTACATTCCCACAACATGATTGGTTGCCACTCAGGGACTCTGATTGGCCACCATTGCCTCAAACATCATCATTGGTTGCCACTGGGACAGAATTTGCTAAACCGGCCCTGATTGGCCAGCATTGCCTCCAACATCATGATTGGTTGCCACAGAGTGAGCATTTGCTACACCGGCTCCTGACTAGGCCTCTGCCTCCTTTCACAGTAAGACCTACTTTACTTATTTCTCCTGACTAGGCCCCCTACAAAAACATAAGAAGACCACATTCTACTGCAGTATGGAGGAGGGTGGACCATGGATGATGGGACTTGAAGTACCTCCACTCACTTCTTGAGTGTGCTGCGACCCTCATCCAATGATTGCTCAAGACCAAACTTGGCACACATAACTCCCATTACCCCCTTAACATCCTGGAGAGGTTTAGGGGAGGTGGACCACGGATTATGAGATTTGTAGTACTTTCAAATGCTTTTGTTCCAACAGAACACTGTGGCCCCCAACAAAGAACAATACAGAGCTAACTTGGCACACAGAGCCCCTATGACCCACTCTACATTCTACTGCAGTTTGGAGGAGGGTGGACCATGGATGATGGGACTTGAAGTACCAAATACTAACCTTTGCACACAATGCCTTTCTCAAATAACCCGGGCACCGCCGGGTCCCCAAGCTAGTAAATAAATAAGAAGAAACAATGTGGGCTGTATCGAAGATTTTATGAAGAATTCCCCGAGAACCAAAAGGAAGAATTCCCTCCCTGCCGTGATCCACCTCGACCCAGAGACCATGGCGAATGTTTAAGAATTCAAGCCGAGAAGTCTGATCAAAGAGCAATAACGCGCTTCATTTTCTTATTCTTCTGTAAACTAATCAAAAACTAATGGCTGGTGCTAATTAAAAAGCTATAATTAGGGGAGTCGTCATAAAACACAGCAAGGTTTTCTGGTTGAGACTCTTTCTGCACTCAACGACTCCCCCCAGGCCAGACTCCAGGAAGACATAAGGCGAGGAACTACGAGGGTGGGTCAATAAGTCCGTGACTTTTTGAATTTCCCACCTCTGAACTGAAAGGGCAACACTGCTCCTGTCAACAGGCATCTGTCAGTTGACTCCTGTCAAAATTTGAACAAGCTGCATCATTTAGTTTGTGTTTGACAGCCAGTGATAGCAGACTACCACGTGGTTTGAGGAGAAAATGGAAAAAAGTGGATTTTGTGTGCTCATTAAGCATTATTTTTTACGGGAAAAAACCATCCCTCCAACCAAGGCTAAGATTGATAAATACGATGCGGACTCTGCACCATCCATTTCAATGGTAAAAAAGTGGTTTACTGAATTTCATTGTGGCTGTACAAGCACGGAAGATGCCGGACGTTCTGGACGCCCAGTTGAGGTCTCTACACCCGAAACAATTGAAAAAATTCACGATGTGGTGTTGGCCGATCGGAGATTGAAAGTGCGAGAGATTGTGGAAGCCATAGGCATCTCACGTGGCTCAGTGGTTTCAATTTTAAATGATCACTTGGGTATGAGAAACCTTTCCGCAAGATGGGTGCCGCGTTTGCTCACAATCGACCACAAACGCAATCGTGTGACAATTTCGCGGTATGTTTGGCGTTGTTCAACCACAATATGGATGAGTTTTTGCGCCGTTTCATAACCGTGGGCGAAACGTGATCCACCACAACACACCAGAGACCAAACACCGGTCAAAACAGTGGGTTTCTCGGGGTGAATCGGCGCCAAAGAAGGCCAAAGTGGGTTTGTCAGCCAATAAAGTCATGGCGACCGTTTTTTGGGATGCACGCGGTATAATCCACATTGACTACCTTCAAAAGGGTAAGACAATCAATGGCGAATATTATGCCAACTTATTGGGTCGGTTTAATGAGAATTTGAAAAAAAAAACCGACCACATTTGGCCAAGAAAAAAGTTTTTTTGCACCAAGACAATGCAAGGGCGCACACATGTGCAGTTTCCCTGGCAACAATCCATGAATTGGGATACGAATTGCTCCCTCATCCACCCTATTCTCCGGATTTAGCCCTGAGTGACTATTTCTTGTTTCCAAACCTAAAGAAAATGTTTGTCATGTATATGTACATTGTAATCCGTCCTGAGTCCCCTGCGGGGTGAGAAGGGCGGAATATAAATACTGTAAATAAATAAATAAATAAAAAAGAGGAGCTCCAGGTTCCTCTGAAGGAGCTTCACCTTTGGCTTTGACTCAGCACTAAGATGACCATATGACACAAATCTAATGCACAACCTAATTAGTAGTAGTATTATATTGTATTACAGTAGATCAATAGGTACCGCTCCTGGGGGAAGGTAACGGCGCTCCATGCAGTCATGCTGGCCACATGACCTTAGAGGTGTCTATGGACAATGCCGGCTCTTCAGCTTAGAAAGAGAGATGGGCACTAACCCCCCAGAATCGAACACGACTAGACTTAATGTCAAGGAGAAACCTTTACCTTTACCTCCCACAATCTCTTAACATTTCGTTCAGCTCAATTATAAGCTGGGCACTTTGCCGCATTTTGACTTTGCTGATGCTCAAATCTAAATATTCACCTAAAGCTTGTGAAGGTTGCCCACTGAAATTAAAGAGGGAAAAGACGTAACTCCGTCAGTGGAAATGTCTGGAACGTTTTGCCAAAGCGCCCGGCCAACTTTGTGCAGATGGTCCGCAGCCTCTTGCTCTTTATTGCAAAGGATAAAAATGATGTACAGTATACCATGGGGCTATTCCACAAACAATTTGCAAGGATCACCTTTGCTACAAAGTACGAATGGGCACGGGACTGCTTTATACCGTGTCAGAGGTTTACAGAGCTGCCACAGACTCACAGCTGGCGGTGATGAAAAGTCATGCTCAACCACGATGGATGCGTTCCAGCACCGAACGGCACAAGCTGATGACCGAAGGACCATACCTTTTCCAAACATTTAGATTAGGACAGAACTGATACCAAAACTTTAGAGTTAGTGGCTCCCAAATTTATATACGCTATCGTACTGATGGCAGCTTGTTCAACTTAAGCCGTCTGAGGGCTCGCACTAAGACTCTAAACTATCTAGTCCATGAGCTGCTTTTTGCTGACGATGCTGCCCTTGTTGCCCATTCAGAAGCAGCCCTGCAGCGCCTTACACCCAACTTTGCAACAGCTGCAGAGCTATTTGGGCTGGAAATCAGCCTGAAGAAAACGGAAGTCCTCTACCAGCCCGCACCACAGGAAGAACACCATCATCCCCACATCAGCATAGGCAAATCTGTGCTTAAGTCCGTTCAGCAGTTCACCTACCTGGGAAGCATCATCTCTTCAGACGCCAAGATTGACAAAGAGATAGATCACAGATTAGCATATAGTGCATTCGGAAGGCTTCACAAAAAGACTCTAAAGTAACAAACACCTGAGGCAAAACACAAAAATCAATGTGTTCAGAGCTATCGTACTGTCTATTCTCCTATATGGGTCTGAAACATGGGTCGCCTATCGCCAACACCTATGACTCCCCGAACACTTTCATCAGCGCGGTCTTCGCACAACCCTAAATATACACTGGACCAGGGATGCACACACTTTTTCATCATGCGAGCTACTATATGAACAATCAAGTTGAAAAAGATCACCTGTTGTGCACGTGAGCACGCACGGCGCACACACTCCTACTGCAGCCTTCTGTCCGCGCGGGCTTCTTTCTTGCCTGCCCACGAACTCGTTGCCGCTCACCCTGGAAAGGGGATTTTCCTGCCTGCGTGCGCGCTCTCTCTTAATGTCTTCGTTGCCTTCCTCCTTCCTGCTGCGTGCTTCCGCGAAGCAGGAAGTCCCAATCCCGTCCTGCTTCTTACGTGCACAGCAGGCCCCTCCCGCGCACACAGCAGGAGGGTATTTATAGGCGCACCCGCCAGCGCTCCGGCCAGATATGGCTTTGGAAGGCTCAGGGCTGGGAAGAGGGGCCGCCTGGCTGCTGCCTGGGCCGGAAACTCAACCAACAGAGGGACCCACGTGAGGCTGGAGCCTCCCCACGGCAGCCTCCCCCCTCCTCGAGGCTTCCTTACCTGGGCAGGAGAAGGGAGAGTGGAAGAGGTGCTTCCCCAAAGTGACAGATGCAGCGGGGGGGGGGGGGCTTCCTTCCTACCTTTCGAGGGTGTCACTCAGAAAGGGTGACACCACCTTCGAGGGTGTCGCCCAAGTGGACGGCTGGCAGGAAGGAGGACCCCACCCACTGGTGGCAGTCTATGCACACGGGAGAGAGGGGGGTGGCTCTTCCTAGCCGGCTCTGAAGAGCCACCCTCTCTCTGTCTCTCTACCCCCCCCCCCTGTGGACCCTCGCCGCCTTTCTCCTTCAAGGGCGAGGGAGGGCGAGGCGAAGAAAGGCGGCGAGGGCACAAGCAGCAGCAGCAAGTGGAGTCTCCATCCCCGCAGTCCCCTCCTCCTTGGGTTCAGCCCCAGGAACATGGCGGAGCCCTCCCTCCTCGCCCCCAACCCAGGAAAGAAAGCAGCCCCACACAGCTCGCTCGCCCAGGTCTCGGCTTGGAATGGGAGTCCCGAGGGCAGCAGTAGGGTTTGCGGCGGGGCTTGCTTGGCTTTGCCCCACTTTGTCCGGCCTCCTTCGCCTCTCTCTCTCTCTCTCTCTCCTTTCAGCACCCGCCTGCCTGCCTGCCAAAAGGATCCAGAAAAGTTCTCCGGATTTCTTTCTTTTCTCCTTGACTCTCTCACACACACACATTCCCTCCATCCCTCCCACAGCCTCACATCCTATCGGTGTGCGTGACTTCGCCTTGCTCCCCCCCTCCCCCCCAGCAGCAACCAATGGGTGGTCATGTCACCACCGTGCGCAGCAAGACGAGCGCCAGGGCCCGCCCACTAAAGCCTCATTTTGGCAAAAGAAGCCCCGTGAAGGCGGCGGCGGGAGCGCACGTGCTTTTTACAAGCGCGTTGATAACTAAAAAGGCCAATCTGAGATGGGCAAGTTCGGTTGCAGAAAGCACCGCAGAAAGTCTCCTTGGGTGATGTTGTTTCCAAATTGCAGTTCTTTCTGTGTTGTCGTTTCTCTTCGAGACCCGTTTGGCGTGTCTTCTCGAAAGAGGCCGCAGCATTGTGGGTAGTGCGTCTCCATGCCTCCCGATGTGAGGGCAGGGTGGACCATTGTTGGTGATCAATCTGGCCGAGTCTGAGATGTTGTTTCAGGGAGTCCTTATATCTCTTTTTGGGGGTGCCTCTCTTGCGTTGACCCGTGGCGAGTTCACCACAGAGTAGTATCTTTGGTAGGCGGTGGTCCTCCATCCTAGAGACGTGCCCTGCCCAGCGCAGCTCTGTTCTCAATAGCATGGCCTCAATGCTGGTGAGCCCTGCTTGCTCAAGGACAGCAACATTCGTCACAAAGTCAGTCCAGTGTATATTTAGGATTGTACGAAGACAGCGCTGATGAAAGCGTTTGAGGAGTCATAGGTGTTGGCGATAGGTGACCCATGTTTCAGACCCATATAGGAGAATAGACAGTATGATAGCTCTGTACACACTGATTTTGATGCTTTGTCTCAGGTGTTTGTAAGTTCAGACTCTTTTGTGAAGCCTTCCAAATGCACTCTATGCCTTTGCTAATCTGTGATCTATCTCTTTATCAATCTTGGCGTCTGAAGAGATGATGCTTCCCAGGTAGGTGAACTGCTGAACGGACTTAAGCACAGATTTGCCTATGCTGACATGGGGGTGATGGTGTTCTTCCTGTGGTGCAGGCTGGTAGAGGACTTCCGTTTTCTTCTGGCTGACTTCCAGCCCAAACAGCTCTGCAGCTGTTGCAAACCAGGATGTCAGGCACTGCAGGGCTGCTTCTGAATGGGTGACAAGGGCAGCATCGTCTGCAAAAAGCAACTCACGGACTAGATGGTTTAGAGTCTTAGTGTGAGCCCTCAGACCATATAGATTAATAGTTAAGAAATTGAATAGCTTGGATTCCCATTTTGAACGTGTGTATGGACACGGAAGACACTACAGTCCTTCCTCGGTGTTCAACTGTCTTTCATTAATGTACTTCCATCCATAGGCTGATGTTTCCAACTCTTTCGCGGGTGTTTCCTCTCCTTCCCCGAAGCTCTCCGTGGCTCAACGCAACCACGGTTATTGCTCCGTCGGTATAGCGATTCTGTCGGTCATGCTTCAAACAACTACAGCGCAGAGATTAAATGCAATCTATATCCACATAAATCATTGAATAAATGAATCATGAAATTAATATGTAAATTGTGTGTTTAACCTCTATTTATACAGCACTGTCTGTCACCATGTAGTAAATCTAAAACTACTTGCAAATTCACAACTCTGCAAAAGAACACTGCGGTAAAAGCCTGACATATTTATTAACTAAATGTTGAACTACATTGAGTAAGTAATTAACAGTCATGCCAGAACAGGGAGAGGGAAATTATATTTAAGCACAGATGTCACCTGTATGAAATGGCTAAAACTATTTTAGATTAGATCCTGATATTAATCAAAGAAATACCACTATTTAATTTTTTGACAGACAAATCTGTTACCATTTATTCACGATTCCATTAAGCACGCCATTATTTAAAATCTGCACGTCATGTCCATCTCAGATCTCTTCATTAGCTCTTTTACGGAGGAAACAGCCGAGAGCAGAAAGGGAGAGACAGCCTGTGAAGACTCTCTACTTTATAATTTCTGCCACCACCAAAAATGTTACGAACTGAGGTATTTTTTTGATCAGGGATCCTAATTGTAAAGATCTCCAATTCTGCCTCAAATTAATGGAGGTGTGTGTCACCAAACTGTAATGACGCAACACCTTTTAAAATCTGCTGCCACCAGTGAGTAATTCTTGACCACCCGATGTTTCTAAAACTTACCCCAAAAGAGGTTACTGAGAGAGATTTATGAATAAAGAACTAACGGTTTATTGGTTAACAAAGCTTAAAGCGTGGAGGTTTCAAGGCACACAGAGCTTAGTTGGTTACAGTATCTTCTTAGAGGCACAGTTCTTAAGGTTACTAAGTTTCTAAATGGGGTACAATGTTTGACTGTATTTCTCCAAATACTGACTCAACAATGTTATAGATACTTTGCCCACTTATAGGCCTTTTATCTATCTTCTAGGTTAGTTTTTCAGCCTAACCTACAAACAGCGGGTTTTAAAGGCTTTCTAAACTCTAACTGCCTTTCTGCAGTATCAAAACCCGGCATTTACCCTGTTCTTCTCAGAACAAATAACAGCAGTCTCCCAAAACTGCCACCAGCCAGTCTAACCGCTACTAACCAACTGATGAATTTCAAATCCGGAAATTCTAAGGCTAGTTATAGGCTCCGCCTCCTGTTGCCATGGCAATGGAACTTCTCAGAGACCGGGCACTCTAATACTCTCCATTAACCCTTTGTGGTCTGTCTAACATTTAATCATCTAACACAATACAAATGTAATAATAATACAAGCCATGCATTTAACAATAAAATAAAGATAAAACCCGCAATACACATATCGACTTCATTACACAGCCGCACCGGGGAACTTTGGAGACTTGGTTTTGCCCAGGGATATTCACTATCTCTTAGCCTAGTTCGGTGTTTCTGAGCCTTCCTAATGCTTCGACCCTTTAATACAGTTCCTCAGGTTGTGGTTACCCCCAACCATACAATTATTTCCGTTGCTACTTATTTATTATTTATTTATTTATTTAAAACTTTTATATCCCGGCCGGGGAGGGACTCAGACCAGCCTTACAACAAATATTCAATGCACTTATAAAAACTAAAACATCATCTACTATACAAGATAAATACATATAAAAACATACAAATAGATAAAATACATTCGGGCCCAAATCACCAAATAGAATCACTTCAACTCAATCCCATACAAATAGTCATACACTTTATCCCGAAACAATCTTGGTCCTTATTCTGGGAAAGCTTCCTTCCAGAGCCAGGATTTTACCAGCAGGGAGGGGGCAGATCTAATCTCGCTCGGGAGAGAGTTCCATAGCCGGGGGGCCACCACAGAGAAGGCCCAGTCTCTCGTTCCCTCCACGAGGGAATTGAACCAAACATGGCACACAGAACTCCTATGACCGACAGAAAACCCTGGAAGGGTTTGGTGGGCATTGACCTTGAGTTTTGTAGTTGTAGTTCACCTACATCCAGAGAGCACTGTGGACTCAAGCATTGCTGGAGCTGGAACGAAACTTGACACGGATACTCAATATGCCCAAATGTGAACACTGCTGGAGTTTGGGGGGAAATAGACCTTGACATTTGGGAGTTGTAGTTGCTGGGATTTATAGTTCACCTAAAATCAAAGAGCATTCTGAACTCCACCAATGATGGAAATGAACCAAACTTGGCACACAGAACTCCCATGATCAACAGAAAATAGTGAGAGTATTTGGTGGGCATTGACCCTGAGTTTTGGACTTGTAGTTCACCTACATCCAGATTGCACTGTGGACTCAAGCAATGTTTGAGCTGGAACCAAACTTGGCACGGATACGCCTACATCCAGAGAGCACTGTGGACTCAAGCAATGCTGGATCTGGAACGAAACTTGACACGGATACTCAATATACCCAAATGTGAATACTGGTGAGTTTGTGAAAAATAGAACTTGACATTTGGGAGTTGTAGTTGCTGTGATTTATAGTTCCCCTACAATCAAAGAGCTTTATGAACGCCAACAACAATGGAATTTAACCAAACTTGGCACACAGAACTCCCCTGACCAACAGAAAATACTGTGTTTTCTGGTGGTCTTTGACGTCCCCTCTGGCACCCCCTTGCAACCCCCCCCCCCGGGGTCCTGAACCTTAGGTTTGAGAAACGTTGGCCTAGGGATATTCCCCATGTCATAGCCTAGTTGCCTCTTGGACTACAACACCCAGCATCCCCCGGATGGCATGAACGCTTGCCAAGATGTCTTGGGTGTTCTGGGAACACTCACCAAAAAGTCATTTTTCAAGGCTCTGAATATTTCAGACTGTTTAAGATACCCGCCTCTAAGAAAACCATTTTGCTTCCATGGTTAAAAAGAAGGCATCTGTTCCTTTTACACGTTTGGATATAAAAGAACCTGTGTAGGCAATGTTCTGTTCAATAATTGCTCAGTAAATAATTATGATTCCAAGAAGGAGCTATTAACAGGCTTGGGAGAACAGAGAGTGTTGCAGAAAAGCAAATAGAAAACTTTGCAAAGCTTTCCCATATCCCGCAAATTATGCTCAATGACCAAGAAACCTGACCTGATTATTGGGAGGAATTCGAGGATATAATTGGCGTTCAGTTTGTTGGCTGTTGCTGAGAAAGGAAAACAAGGAAGGAGAAAAAACTGCGGGAATGGACTACCTTGTAAGACAGTGCTTCTCAACCTGGGGGTCGGGAACCCTTGGGGGGTCGTGAGGGGGTGTCAGAGGGGTCACCAAAACCATCAGAAAACAGTATTTTCTGGGTCATGGGGGTTCTGTGTGGGAAGTTTGCCCCAATTCCGTCATAGCTGGTATTCAGAATGCTCTTTGGTTGGAGGTGAACTATAAATACAAGCAACTACAACTCCCAATTGTTAAGGTTTATTTCCTCCAAACACCATCCGGGTTCACATTTGGGCATATTGAGTGTTTGTCTTGGTTTGGGCCAGATCCATCATTGTTTGAGTCCACAGTGCTAGGTGAACTACAACTCCAAAACTCATGGTCAATGCCCAGCAAACCCTTCTAGCATTCTCTGTCGGTCATGGGGAGTTCTGTGTGCCAAGTTTGGCCCAATTCTATCATTGGTGAAGTTCAGACTGCTATTTAATTGTAGGTGAACTGTAAATCCCAGCAACTACAACTCCCAAGTGACAAAAATACGCCTGAATTTGAATACTGGTGGAGTTGCGGGGAATTGATTTTGTCATTTGGGAGTTGTAGTTGCTTCTTCAGCATGATGCTCCAAAGGGCTACGGCAGATCTCAAAGAAGAAGACGGCATATATATAGGCTATCGTACTGATGGTACGATCATCTGCCCCCTCAGATCAAAATGGCAGCAGAAGCGGCAGTGTAGAAGAAAAAGTAAGTGTTTTCCCATGCCTGTTTTAGGGACCTTAAAGTGGTGAGCCTCCTTCCAACATTTTGATTCTGGATAGAAAACAAACAAGAACATAACATAACATTGCTTGAGTCCACAGTGCTCCCTGGATGTAGGTGAACTACAACTTCCAAACTCAAGGTCAGTTCCCAAGCAAACCCTTTCAGTACTTTCTGTTGGTAATGAGAGTTCAATATGCCAAGCTTGGTTCAATTCCATTGTTGCAAGAGTTCGGGATGCTCTTTGATTGTGTGTTAACTATAAATCCCAGAAACTGTAACTCCCAAATGTCAAGGTCTATTTTCCCCAAACTCCATCTGTGTTCAAATTTGGGTATATTGAGTATTCATGCCAAGTTTGGTCCTGATCCAACATTGTTTTGGTCCACAGTGCTCTCTGGATATAGGAGAACTACAACTCCAAAACCCAAGGTCAATGCCCACCAAACTCTTATAGTATTTTCTCTTGGTTATGGGAGTTCTGGGTGGGAAGTTTGTGTCTTTCTGCCATTCCTGCCAGGATATCTATGTTGTGTTCATCGAAAGAGGCCCAGGTTTCACACTGAGTGTATAAATACATTTCAAAACATATTAACTATATGTATTACTGTGTTAGAGTGTCATTTTGTGTCATTTTGGTTGGTGGTGTGCCCCAGGATTTCGGAAATGTAAAAAATGTGCCGCGGCTCAAAAAAGGTTGAGAAACACTGTCATATCTGATGCGAAGGACATCAATGTTTTTTTACTACTACTCAAATGTCGAAGTCTCCTTTTGTAAAGAGAGAGAAAGAGAGAAAGAATCTAAAGAGAGAAAGAATAGTTCTGGGGACCAGAAATGCCCAAAAAAATCAGTCAACGGGAAAGGTGGGTTTTTGGGACTGGTTCCCTGGGCACGTGGAAGGCTGGCACAGAAAGGTTTTGTGCAACAAGATCTGATAGTGTTTCTCCAAGAGATTTATGTTAAAAAGATAAGTTTCTCAAGGGTTTTCTTTGGAGGGTGGCGGGGGACGGCACTTTCATCTCGCCTCCGTGTGTCCAGCCGACATTTCATTCGGGGAAGGAGAAAGAGCCTGCTTATCTTCGTGGCAGGAAAGAACAATCTTAGATTTATAAGGTGCGGGGAAGCCATCACAGCGATAGAGCAATCTCTCCAGCAGACATCTCTCCATTACGAGGGCTGATGCCGCTCGGCCCCGGTGCCGTCTCTGGCCTGATCTGTCAGCCCCATCATCGAGGCCGCTAACAGCAATGCCTCCCTACTCTCTCTATTTTTCATCTTTAATCCCCCCAAGCTCCACAGTACTTCCTAAACCAGTGTTTTTCAACCTTTTGAGCTGCGGCACATTTTTACATTTACAAAATCTAGGGCACACCACCAACCAAAATGACACTCTAACACTGTAATACATATAGTTAATATGTTTTTAAATGTATTTATACACTCAGTGTGAAACCTGGGCCTGTTTCGATGAACACAACATATATATGATTCTCACATATTTATACATGGCTATGTCTTCTCTCAGCCTTCTCTTCTTCAGGCTGAACATGCCCAACTCTTCAAGCCGCTCCTCATAGAGCTTGTTCTCCAGACCTTTGTGAAATTTCACCCTGAGTGAAACTTGCTTCCAGTTAACTATACATGTCATGAAGCTGTTATAAACAGTTCCTTGGGGGAGAACTCTCAAAAATCCAGTAAAAAGTAAAAAAAAAACATTTCCAAGCGGAGAGGCTCAATTTGTTTTTGAAACCTATGAGGGGCTGCTAGGAGGGGAGGTGCCACCCTCACGGCACACCTGATGATCGCTCACGGCACAC
>JARBWK010001581.1:0-18344 GCA_030556195.1 Anolis apletophallus | reverse complement strand
TTTGGGTTTTTTAGGGAAACTCTTCAGAGAAGGAGGGGAGGAGTTAGTAAAGCGTTTGAGCAAGAAGGTGTTTGTGTTTGGGCGGGAATCTCTTCAGAGAAGGAGGGGAGGAGTTAGTAAAGCGTTGGAGCGGGAAAGTGTTTGTGTTTGGGCGGGAAACTCTTCAGAGAAGGAGGGGAGGAGTTAGTAAAGCGTTGGAGCGGGAAAGTGTTTGTGTTTGGGCGGGAATATCTTCAGAGAAGGAGGGGAGGAGTTAGTAAAGCGTTTGAGCAAGAAAGCGTTTGTGTTTGGGTGGGAAACTCTTCAGAGATGCAGGGAGGAGTTAGTAAAGCCGCTTGAGCAAGAAGGTGTTTGTGTTTAGGGGAATCTCTTCAGAGAAGGAGGGGAGGAGTTAGTAAAGCGTTGGAGCTGGAAAGTGTTTGTGTTTGGGCGGGAAACTCTTCAGAGAAGGAGGGGAGGAGTTAGTAAAGCGTTTGAGCGGGAAAGTGTGTTTGGGCGGGAATCTCTACAGAGAAGGAGGGGAGGAGTTAGTAAATCGTTTGAGCAAGAAAGTATTTGTGTTTGGGCGGGAATCTCTTCAGAGAAGGAGGGGAGGAGTTAGTTAAGCGTTTGAGCAAGAAAGTGTTTGTGTTTGGGCGGGAATCTCTTCAGAGAAGGAGGGGAGGAGTTAGTAAAGCGTTTGAGCAAGAAAGTGTTTGTGTTTGGGCGGGAAACTCTTCAGAGAAGGAGGGGAGGAGTTAGTAAAGCGTTGGAGCGGGAAAGTGTGTTTGGGCGGGAATCTCTACAGAGAAGGAGGGAGGAGTTAGTAAAGCCGCTTGAGCAAGAAAGTGTTTGTGTTTGGGGGAAACTCTTCAGAGAAGGAGGAGGAGTTAGTAAAGCGTTGGAGCGGGAAAGTGTTTGTGTTTGGGCGGGAATCTCTTCAGAGAAGGAAGGGAGGAGTTAGTAAAGCGTTTGAGCAGGACAGTGTTTGTGTTTGGGCGGGAAACTCTTCAGAGAAGGAGGGGAGGAGTTAGTAAAGCGTTTGAGCAAGAAGGTGTTTGTGTTTGGGCGGGAAACTCTTCAGAGAAGGAGGGGAGGAGTTAGTAAAGCGTTTGAGTGGGAAAGTGTTTGTGTTTGGGCGGGAAACTCTTCAGAGAAGGAGGGGAGGAGTTAGTAAAGCGTTTGAGCAAGAAGGTGTTTGTGTTTGGGCGGGAATCTCTTCAGAGAAGGAGGGGAGGAGTTCAGCCGCTGGAGCTGGAAAGTGTTTGTGTTTAAGGAAACTCTTCAGAGAAGGAGGGGAGGAGTTAGTAAAGCGTTGGAGCGGGAAAGTGTTTGTGTTTGGGCGGGAATATCTTCAGAGAAGGAGGGGAGGAGTTAGTAAAGCGTTTGAGCAAGAAAGCGTTTGTGTTTGGGCGGGAAACTCTTCAGAGAAGGAGGGGAGGAGTTAGTAAAGCGTTTGAGCAAGAAGGTGTTTGTGTTTGGGCGGGAATCTCTTCAGAGAAGGAGGGGAGGAGTTAGTAAAGCGTTGGAGCGGGAAAGTGTTTGTGTTTGGGCGGGAAACTCTTCAGAGAAGGAGGGGAGGAGTTAGTAAAGCGTTTGAGCGGGAAAGTGTGTTTGGGCGGGAATCTCTACAGAGAAGGAGGGGAGGAGTTAGTAAATCGTTTGAGCAAGAAAGTATTTATGTTTGGGCGGGAATCTCTTCAGAGAAGGAGGGGAGGAGTTAGTTAAGCGTTGGAGCGGGAAAGTGTTTGTGTTTGTGTGGGAAACTCTTCAGAGAAGGAGGGGAGGAGTTAGTAAAGCGTTTGAGCAAGAAGGTGTTTGTGTTTGGGCGGGAATCTCTTCAGAGAAGGAGGGGAGGAGTTAGTAAAGCGTTTGAGCAGGAAAGTGTTTGTGTTTGGGCGGGAATCTCTTCAGAGAAGGAGGGGAGGAGTTAGTAAAGCGTTTGAGCGGGAAAGTGTTTGTGTTTGGGCTCTTTTTCTCGCTGTGAGAAGGAAGAACAATAAACTGCTTATCCCAGCAACGTCTGTGTGAGCGTGGCTTTTGTTCAAGAACCTACCAGGTGACAGTGGAGAGATAGGAGCATCATGTTCGATTCATCCATTGATGCCCACTTCTGCCTCACCATCTGGAGTAAACTTAACAATTATTCTTCTTAGGTTTATTTCTTTCTGCCCCAGTTTTATCCCTTGGTTGAAGGCAATTGGGGAAGGCAACACTCACCTGGAGCTGCTTTGTCGTCCATCTGGCGTTTTTCTGCAGAGAAAGAATCAAGGAGTGAAAGCTGACCCTCAGAGATCAAAACAATCTCATTATCCCATGAAGAAGAACCACATTCCCCTCTTTCTCTCCTCACAAGGGTTTTCCCATTCCTTCCCAACAACCTGCACTGACGGAGGTCTTCCAGCCTTTTTAAGAAAGGCATTAGTAAATATGGGAAAGCTTCCCCAGGCAACAGGCTGAGACTGAAGCTCATGATGCGGACTGAGAAAAGGCAAGTGAAGTAGTCCTTGTCTAGAAGTTGTTAGCAAAGTCCTTGGCATAAACTCATGGAGAGAAAGGAGCATCATGTTCACTTCATTCATTGATGCCCACTCCTCTCTCACCATCTGGAGTAAACTTAACCATTATTCTTATGTTTATTTCTTTCTGCCCCAGTTTTATCCCTTGGTTGAAGGCAATTGGGGAAGGCAACACTCACCTGCAGCTACTCTGTAGTACTCTCGGCGTTTTTCTGCAGAGAAAGAATCAAGGAGTGAAAGCTGACCCTCAGAGATCAATACAATCTCATTCTCTGTGAAGAAGGCCACACACCCTCCTCCTCCTCCCGCAGAGGTTTTCCCATTCTTTTCCAGCAACTGCGGGGATGGAGGCCTTCCAAACCTTTAGGAAAAGCATTAGCGAAGACAGGAAAGCTTCCCCAGACAACAGGCTGAGACTCAAGCTCATGATGCGGACTGAGAGAAGGCAAGCGAAGTAGTCCTTCCCTAGAAGTTGTTGGCTAAGCTGAACCTTCTCCTCAAGGGGAGGAAGGTCCTCGGCAGGAAAATGATCTGCCCCATAACCACAGAATGCCTCCCCGCACAAGGAAATACATTCTGAATGTACTCACTGGCAATTGCAATAAGCGAAGTCATCACAGCTACCAGGACAGCAACACCACCTCCAACACACACAATTTTGAGACCCCGGATGAAGGCTGAAGGTAAAACAGGGGGGAAAAAATTTAAGAATTGAAAGGAAAACCCCAAAACAAACCTCTTATAGAGCAGGAAATAGATGGTGCTCCCCAAGTACTTGGTCTTTATTAACTCTCCAAGTACTGGGGAGGTAATAAAGACCAAGGTTAAAAGTGTGTATGTGTTCGTACATTCAAGGAACAACTCAGCGCTCATAATCTGTTAAAAGCTTGTAAAACTGGAAGCATCCATAATAGAAAGGCAGCTAGGCACAGCTCTAAATCCAGGAGGTTTCTCCCTCCACATCTCAACTGCTCTTGCTTTGATCTCTGAGGGAGAGAACAACCGGAATCTGCTGGATTTAAAATTAATTCCCCCTTTGCACAGCCATTCCTTTTTCCTTTTGTATCTTCTTTATATTTTACTAGCCATCCCCTGCCAGGCGTTGTTGTGGCCCCGTCTGGTGATATGGAAAACAAAGTAATGAGAAAGTGTTGGTTTCTAATATATTTAATTTCTTTATGCTTGTGTGTAAACAGTTTTTCTTGTTGTTTCTTTGTCAGTGTTGATATTGAGATTGCCTGGTTTGCCTACTCTGGAACATGGAATGTATTATTGTCCTTCTTTAGGGGTCCCTTTCAAATCTATGATACTATATCTGTCATATACATGCATGTGTGTGTGTGGGGTGTGTGTGTGTGAATGGTATCTATCTATATCAGGGGTGCTCATTATGGTGATCAGGAGCACCTAGGTGGCCCTTTTCCAGGTGATCTTTGGGCCTCACCAGCCGGATGACGCACTCCTGCCATGCACGCGCACGTGCGCTCCCGCCTTTGCGGGGCTTCTTTTGCCAAAATGAGGCTTTAGTGGGCGGGCCCTGGCGCTCGTCTTGCCACGCATTGGTTGCTGCTGGGGGGGGGGCAGGAGCAAGGCGAAGGCACGTGCACGGATAGGATGCGAGGCTGTGGGAGGGATGGAGGGAATATGTGTGTGTGAGAGAGAGAGAGAGAGAGCCAAGGAGAGAAGAAAGAAATCTGGAGAACTTTTTCGGATCCGTTTTGCAGGCAGGCAGGCGGGCGCTGGAAGGAGAGAGAGAGAGAAAGAAAGAGGCGAAGGAGGCCGGGCAAAGTGGGGCAAAGCCAAGCAAGCCCGCCGCAAACCCTGCTGCTGCCCTTGGGACTCCCATTCCAAGCCGAGACCTGGGCGAGCGAGCTGTGTGGGGCTGCTTTCTTTCCTTGGTTGGGGGCGAGGAGGGAGGGCTCCGCCATGTTCCTGGGGCTGAACCCGAGGAAGAGGGGGCTGCGGGGATGGAGACTCCACTGGCTGCTGCTGCTCGCCCTCCCTCACACTCGAAGGAGAAAGGCAGCGAGGGCCCACGGGAGAGAGAGAGAGGGGGAGAGAGAGAGTGGCTCTTCAGAGCCGGCTAGGAAGAGCCACCCTCTCTCTCTCCCCCCCCCGTGGGCATGGACTGCCACCAGTGGGAGGGGTCCTCCTTCCTGCCAGCCGTCCACTTGGGCATCCTTTCTGAGTGACACCCTCGAAAGGAAGGAAGGAAGGGTGCCCCCCCCCCCCGCTGCATCTGTCACTTTGGGGAAGCACCTCTTCCACTCTTCCTTCTCCTGCCCAGGTAAGGAAGCCTCGAGAGAGGAGGGAGGGGGGGAGGCTGCTGTGGGGAGGCCCCAGCCTCACGTGGGTCCCTCTCTTGGTTGAGTTTCCCATCCCAGGCAGCAGCCAGGTGGCCCCTCTTCCCAGCCCTGCGCCTTCCGAGCCGCCGCCGCAGCCATATCTGGCGGGTGCGCCTATAAATACCCTCCTGCTGCGTGTGTGGGAGGGGCCTGCTGTGCACGCAAGAAGCAGGACGGGATGGGGACTTCCTGCTTCACGAAAGCACGCAGCAGGCAAGAGGAAGGCAACGAAGACATTAAGAGAGAGCGCACGCGCAGGCAAGGAGGATTCCCTTCCCGGGTGCGCGCAGCGGCGAGTTCGTGGGCAGGCAAGAAAGAAGCCCCGCGCGGATAGAAGGCTGCAGTAGGAGCATGCACGCGCGCACACACACACTCACATGCACAACAGGTGATCTTTTCAACTTGATTGTTCATATAGTAGCTCGCATGATGAAAAAGTGTGGGCAGCCCTGATCTATATCTATGGCTGGATGGTTCTTTGTCAGGAGGGCTTTGATCATGTTTTCTTGCCCTGGTGAAGGGAGTTGGTCTGGTTGGCCTTCATAAAGCAGATTTGGTACTTTTCCAACAGAGGTACAGTCAGAGAGTGATGCTGCACACGTGTAGAGATTAGAAAGTGGGTTTCAGTGCCAAGAATCAGTCAGGCACTTGCTCCGTGAATGCTATACAATGATTGGTGCTTCTAGCCAAAGCTTTGATTAGCCAAAGGACACCCCGTGCCTAGCGTAAGATAACGTAGGCTCAGATTGGTTAAACAGTACATGAATGAGGCTTGGCTGCCTTAATGCGAAATGGATAAGAACTGCGCATGATCAAGAGGATTCTGCCCCCTCCCTTTGCTGACAAGGAGTTTGCAGAAGCTAACTGTTGCCATTTGGGTACAGGAGAAGCTTAGCCATTGATAATGTACTGTGTGAAAGTATTAACATAGAACTGTTCATTGTTCTAACAAATAGGAGGGGAAAATGATGTGATGCTAATGAAATAATTGTTTCTTATTGGATTAATGAAATGTTCTGTGACACCAGCCAATGATGAGTGTGAAATAACCATGAAGAAGGGTTGGCTTTTGTCTAAGTCAGCCATGAAGGGTATAAATGATCTGTACTTTGGATTGACGGGGCTCTTGCCCTAGACTGCATGTTCTGTGGGGTAAGCCCACCAGCTGGTGTTCAGCAATAAATCTTTGATTTCAACTGAGCAGTAAGTTGTTGCGTCTTTTCCTCAACCCTTGCGCCCGCACGGCCACCAGCCGTATTGGTAAAAGTTAACTTGCCACTTGGAGTTCCATAACTCCCTAATTTGCTGCTACATTTTGGTGACCCCGACGTGATTCAAAAAGGCAATTTAGACGGGTCTGAGGTGAGGACGACGCAATCCAGTTGGCTGGTCGGCTCTCGCTCTCGAGCGGGGAGGTGAGACGACCCAGGAGGGCTGAGATTGGGGCCCCGCCTTTTCTTTTTTCTTTGACCGGCTGCCTGGCTCGCCCCACACCAATGCCCGCTGACACGAGAGGCCGCAACTGCCAAACTGACGGTGAACCCAAAGGCCAGAGGAAGACCGGGAGGGGCAGCTTGAGAAAGCCGCCTCTTGTGTGACCAGCAAGCAGCGTAAGCCCGGGGGTACCTTCAAGGTGCCTAGCGAGAGATCCGGCAGCAGAGAAAGCGCGCAGAGAATAGTCGGGGGCGACGTCAGGTCCGTTCGCCTAGTGAGCAATCCGACGAAACCGAGTGGTGACGAGGGAGACGTCCCGAGGTCTACAGGAATCGGCAAGTATAGATTTTTCAAGCACTTACACGCAGGGAACATACATTGGGTTGGGGGAAAGCACTGAAGTGGGTTTTGATCTTTGGCCGGAGAGATGGGTGGTGCAGGATCAAAGCAGAAGAAAGAGACCCCTTTGCAATGTGTGTTAGACAATTGGGACAGGTTCTGTCTGTTGGCAGTAGAGGGAAAGCCTCAAGATTTGAAAGAGTTTGAGCTCAAGAACTTGTGCACAGAGATTTGGCCCGCTGTCCAGGAGATTAGTTGGCCAAAATCAGGGTCCTGGGATTTGAGGAAGTGTAGGCAACTTGAATCCTATTGTTTCGAAGTAAATCCAAATGATCAATGGATTTACTCCGCAACGTGGCAACGGATGGTTGCGGAGGGTGTTTGGTGGGCGGGCCCAAAGGGGCATGAGAAGAAAGGTTGTTTTGTCAGTAGGAAGGCAGGGAAAAACCCTCCGGTTCTCCCAACGGAGCCGGAAGATCTTCCACCCTTAAGGAGAAGACCGCGGCAAAGACATATCACCGCCACAGGAGCGGGGGAGGCCATGGCGCCCCCGCTCTATGCAAGTTTAAATGTCCCCGAGCAAGCCCAAGCTCCAGCCCCCACCCTTGGGACAGGCTCAGCCGTCCGGATGACGTCTCCGGCTGTGACGCATTCTGAGGCGGTTCCTCCTGTTCCGACCGCACCAATCCCGATCGTCCCCACAGCGCCGACCCCGGCGAGTCAAGCACTCCTTCCTGTTTCCACCGCGCCAATTTTGATTCCAATGAATCCCCCAATGACTTTTCAACCCGAATTAGGGAGCCTGCCAACTGCGGTTTTAAGTGGGATGTTTCCACCAGCCATGGCAATGTCCCCTGCCGCCACGGCCCCTTTAATTCAGCCCCAAGCCAATGCGGCCTACCCTGTTCCCCGGTCAGAACGCAATCCGTTTTGTGAAAAACCACCTGCCTATCAGGCCCCTCTCACAGCAGAAGCCCTCTACCCATTAGCAGAAGCAAGAGAGATAGAAAGAAGAGCGAGATGGCCCACCCCAAATGTCGAAAGGATGATAGAGCGTCCTCAAGACGAGGAGGGGGAGGAAGAACACTCCCAAGCCCCAGGGGGACTGATAGCGCATTCTTCCAGGGTGAAACGGAGCCGCTCTTCTGAGTCCGTAAGAGCGATAGAGCGCTCTCCGGAATTAAACAGAAGGAACAGTGTGAGACAAGCCGCTTCCCCAATCCAAACTAGAAGCAAGTCCAGGGTTCAGGAAGCAAGACAAGCAGAAGAAGAAGAGAGAGGGGCCCTAGAATTTCCCATCCGACAGGTGCCGTTGCTAGATGTCCACAACAGGGTAGTGCACGCTTATCAGATAGTCCCGTTCTCTTTTTTTTTTTTAAATATTTTTATTGAGGTTTTTACAATTTATAGTAGAAGAAAGAAAGAAAGAGAGAAAAGGAGGGGGAGAAAGAAGAAAAATGGAAATAGATTAGTGGGTCGAGGGAAATAAAGAGAAAGTGGGGGAAGTAAAAAAGAAGGAGAAAGAAAAAAAAAGAATAGAAAAAGAAGAAAAAGTTCTTATCCTCCCGTCCGGACGACTGGGGATTAGTCCTTGCTTGACACTTATGATTGCTATTTTACATTTATATCACCATCAGTCTTTTTTGTGTCTGTTCCATTTCTCCCTAAATCCTTGTTTTGGATAGGTAGGCTGTTACGGGCTGCCACTTGATCTTGTTCCTAGGGCCTTGATTGTTAACTAAACAGTTCAGTTGTTCCATATTCATAAATTCCACTAGTTTTTCCGCCCATTCGATTGGTTCAGGGGCATTTTCCTGCTTCCATTTCCTGGCCAGCACGACCCTTGCTGCCGCAGCCATGTAGTAAAAAATCTTATCATTGTTAATATTTAATTTGTCACTCGTCAAGTTTAATAAATAATATTCCGGCTTAAATTCTAATTCGGTCCCCAAGATTGCTTGGCTGTGTACGTGGATCTTACTCCAAAATTGCTTGATTTTGTGACATGACCACCAGCAGTGCATAAAGGTTCCGGTTCTCTCCTTACATTTCCAGCATTTGTTGTTAAGATTTTTGTAAAACTTTGCTAATTTTTGCGGGGTCTGATACCATCGATAAAACAATTTGTTCCAGTTTTCTGAGATCGGTGTTGCGCCGGCATATTTCAGATTTTTTCTCCAAATTGATTCCCATTCGCTCAGCAGGATGGAGTGCCCGAAGTCCTGCGCCCACTTGATCATATTTTCTTTTATGGTTTCCATTTCGGTGTCCCATTCTAATAGTTGATTATACAACATTCGAATCTGTTTCTTATCTTTTAGCATAACCACTTCCCAGGTTGTCTGTCTATGACAAAAAATATTTTTTTTGTCTCCGCTAAAATAGTCTTTAATTTGAATATAGTTAAACCATGAAAGGTCTGTGCCTTCTTCTCTTAACTTTTCCAGGATTTTCAATCTCCATTCTTTTCCCTCTTTTACAATTAAATCTTTGTATGTGCTCCATTTCGTTGAGGACAGCTCTCTCTTGTGCTGCGCTTCTAGCGAAGAAATCCATAGGGGGGTCGCTGTATAGAATTGATCTTTGTATCTGTTCCATACCTTTAGTAGGGCAGCTCTTATGTAATGATTAGTAAATTGTCTTTCAACCTTAGCCTTGCCATACCAAATGTATGCGTGCCAGCCCCTCCTAACATCAAACCCTTCCAAAGTCAACAGCCTTCTTTTGGTTAGCGTTGCCCAGTCCTTTACCCATGAAAGTGTTGCCGCATGGTAGTAAAGTTGTAGATTGGGGAGGGACATGCCTCCTCGCTCCTTCTTGTCTGTTAGGTTTTTGTACTTTATCCTAGCTTTTTTCCCGTCCCATATAAATTTGAGTATGTCTTTTCTCCAAATCTCGAAATAATAATTTGTTCTGAGTATCGGTATCGATTGGAATAAAAAAGTCATTTTCGGTAACACATCCATTTTCACTGCCGCGATCTTTGCCTGGAGGCTTAGGTTTAGGTTTTTCCAGCTCGCCAGCTTCTTCCTTATTTCATTCCATGTTGGTTCATAGTTATTCTTCGCTAGTTGATTATTTTGTGAGGTGATGTTGATACCAAGATAGCGTACTTTGTTTGTCACTTGAATATTCGATTGTTCTTGTAGTTTATCTCTTGCCTCCTTCTTTAAGTTTTTTGTCAATAATTTTGTTTTCTCGTAGTTAATTTTAAAGCCAGCCACCTCTCCAAACTCTTGAATTTTTAGAGTCCAATGCTGGATATTTTCTACTGGATCTTCTACGATGAACACCACGTCATCGGCAAAAGCTTTAAGTTTATATTCTTCGCCCTGAACCTTCAGCCCTCTTAATGCATTATCAGATCTTATAGCCTAGTCCCGTTCTCGAGTAGCGATGTTTTTAATTGGAAACACCACACACCCCCGTATTCTGAACAGCCTAGAGCTATGGCGGATCTTTTAGAAGGCATAATTGCGACGCATGATCCGACTTGGTGGGACTGCCGGCAGCTGTTAAATGCCCTATTCACTGCGGCAGAGAGAAGAAGCATTATCAATCAAGCCAGATTGTTAGCTCAAGAGGGACATGGGCAAGCGGAAGCGGTTGCATTTGGGAATGCAAGGTTTCCAATAGAGCAAGACCCAAGATGGGATCCGAATGATGCGGATCAGAGAGATAGAATCAGAGACTTTCAGCAGATTCTTTTGAGAGCTATCAGGAAGGGCCCACCCAGGCCTTCCAACATTCAGAAGATACAAGGGATTCAGCAAGACAAAGTTGAGACGCCTGCTGCTTTTCTAGAACGTTTAGAGGAAGGTTATAGAAAATACAGCCCCTATAACATAGAACAAAACGACGGGAGGGTCTCCCTAACACAATCCTTCATTTCTCAATCATCTCCAGACATCAGAAAGAAAATACAGAAACAGCCAGGGTTTCTGGGAAAGAATTTGAATGAACTTTTGGCTATAGCAGATCAGGTTTTTATGGCAAGAGAGCAAGTTGAAGAGGAAAGGAAAGATAAGAAGAAAAGAGAGGGATACAGAGTTTTGTTGAGCATGATGGATGAAAGGTCAGGAAGAGGCAGAGGAAATGGACGTGGCAGAGGGTCAGGAAGAGGAAATCACAGAGGACAGTTTAAGTTGGGTCGAAATCAGTGTGCCCGCTGTAAAAAGGAGGGCCACTGGCGAAAAGATTGTGTAGAAGAAATGTCAGAAGAAAGTGATGCAAGTGCAAAAAGAGCTATAATTCCAGCTAGAGGGTCAGGAAGAGCAAGAGGAAAAGGCAGATGAAGTTATAAGCCTTATGAGAGGGCTGTTGTGGCTGCTGCTGTGCAGGAAGATGAGGAAGCTGAGTGGGAAGACGAATGTTGAAAAATTGGCAAAGCTTTTCTGTTGCTTGACCCAGAGGAGCCATTGATTGCCATAGAAGTGGAAGGTCAACGCATAAAGTTCCTAATAGACACAGGAGCGGATAAGTCTGTAATCAACAAAAAAATAGCCCCCCTTAGTAATCAGCAGATCAAGGTTGTTGGTGTATCAGGCAAGCCACAGAAGTGTCCATTGTTACAGAAAAGAAGGTGCAACATTGCGGGTAGGGAAGTGATACATCAATTGTTGTATGTGCCAGAATGTCCCATCCCCTTGCTCGGAAGGGATATCTTGGCGAAGATAAGGGCAAGATTGGAGTTCTTAGAGACAGGCCAGTTGGAACTAACCGTCCCAGGGCATGAGGAGTACAGATTGTTCAGAGTGAAACAAGTTAGAAAGAAAGAGACATTTTGGTGTTGGGAACAGACCCCCAAGGTCTGGGCCGAAGATAACGAACCTGGGATGGCGAAGAATGTTGCCCCTGTGGTGATAGAGATAAGAACTGGTCAGCTTCCCGTGAGAAGATCTCAATACCCTATCAGTAGGGATGCAGTAGACGGAATTCAAGAAGAGTTACATAGACTGTTACGTCATGAGATTATAGTTTATTGTGAGTCACCATGGAATTCGCCCCTCCTCCCTGTCCGTAAGCCAGATGGGAGGTTTCGTATTGTTCAGGACCTGCGAGCTGTCAATCAAGCTACAGTGTCATTAACTCCTGTTGTCCCAAATCCATATATAATGATGAGTTTAATTCCAAGTACAGCAACCTGGTTTTCAGTTTTAGATCTTCGAGATGCTTTCTTTGCATTAGGCTAGCTCCTATTTCACAGCCCATCTTTGCCTTCCAATGGGAGGCTCCTAAAGGAGGACAAAAACGTCAAGCCACGTGGGCCAGACTTCCGCAAGGTTATCATTGCCACTTGGAGTTCCATAACTCCCTAATTTGCTGCTACATTCAGGCAGCATTTCTCAACCTGGGGTTGGGACCCCTGGGGAAGGGTCGTGAGGGGGTGTCAGAAGGGTCGCCAAAGACCACCTGAAAACATAGTATTTTCTTTTGATTGTGGGGGTTCTGTATGGGGGGTTTGGCTCAATTCTATCGGTGGAGTTCAGAATGCTCTTTGATGGTATGTGAACTATAAATCCCATTGTAGTGAAATCATTATGTATTAAGAGTTTTGTATTTGTTTGTGGTTAAATGTGTAGTTTGTAATGTATTGGATTGTTATATGTTAGCCAAACTGCAAAGGGTGAACAGGATTATAAAGGTGCACAGCCTCTCAGAAAGTTCGGTTGCTGGAGGCGGAGCCTAACTGGCAGGTGCACGTTTGAATTCTGGCAGTTAGCCAGCAGCAGTTAGAGAGTAGCAGTTGGTCAGATCAGTTGAGGCTAGCTGGTAGCAACTTGGAGAGTGGCTGGTCTGTTCCTGAGGGAACCAGTAAAGATTGTGTTTGGATACTGCATGATGGCAGTGAAGCTTGGAAAAGGAAGATAGTAGATAGATAGTAGGCATGGTTTTTTACCCAAAAATCGTGATTCTTAAATCAAATGGGGGATTTTTTTATTAGTAAAAGAAAGACTTACAAAAAATTTCTAACATGTAACGTAATTACTAACGAAATTCGTTAGTAGTTCGTATGCCAGCGCATGCGCATTCCAGATGGTTTTGGCCCACAACTCCCAGAAATCCTAACAGCTGGTAAATTGGCTGGGATTTCTGGGAGTTGTAGGCCAAAACTTGAATAAATCACACTGAATTCTAGATGGGACTCTCCAAATAGGAAGGAGGGAGGGAAGGAGGGAGGGAGGAGCGGGTATTCTATTCTTGGAAGCAGCAAAAAAAGGAGGAGGAGGCCCCCTCGCTCCTTGCTGCCTCTCTCACCCCGATCCTGAGGGAGCGAGGGCCCAAGTTTGCCCAGGCTGGTCATATACCTACATTCCATGCACATGCAATAATACAGCAGTAATAACAATGGCTATAAGAAGAGGTAAAATTCAAACCGGTATTCTGACTGTGGTCCCTCCTCAAGCGGTGCAAACTGCAAAAGGCTCTTCTCTATGAGCCTGGGAAAAGCCAAAGCCCGGGCATTTGCTGCCTGGGTGCACACACATACATATTCTTTGGGGATTTGCTGCAGAATCTTCTCTATGAGCCCGGATTCTGCAGCAAATCCCCCCCAAGAATATGTATGTGTGTGCACCCAGGCAGCAAACGCTGTGCCCGCTTTTCCCGGGCTCTTCTGAGCCCGTTTGCACCGCTTGAGGAGGGACCAGTCAGAATACTTCGGTTTGAATTTTACCTCTTCTTATACCCATTGTTATTACTGCTGTATTATTGCATGTGCATGGAATGTAGGTATATGACCAGTTGGATTACTTATAATATTAGGCACTTACAGTAGCATTCATTCTATTATACATTAGGTTGGTTTCTCACCCAATACTCTTTGATGCTTTAGATCCTGGCAGGCAGGAGAGGCAGGAAAGCCTGGAAAAAATGTAAACAGAGAGGTTTACTCAGAAGTAAATCGAAGTTCTATAAAGAAAGTCCACTTCCTGGTTGGCGTTCCAGATGCGGAAATACTCAAAAGTAGCATTTCTTACGAATTTCTTCCGAATCATTTCATTTTCATAACTTTTTTTCTCATGCCTAATAGATAGGAAGCCTATTGAGGCTGAATATCTGTAACAGTGTCATTCAAGTGTTTGGAAAGTAACAAACAAACACTGCATATTGAAACTAAGCCATTTGCCTCTCAGGAAGTGTAACCACCTAAGCTCTGTACACATTGAAACCTCCAACGCTATTGTTAATGAATAAACTGTTCAAATTCTTGTTCCACAAAAGTCTCTCAGTGACTTCATTTAAAGAAAACACAAGCCTCCTCATAAACCCCTCACATCTGGTGTCAGCAAGATTATTTTTATGGTGGCAGAAAGAGAATAAAAAGATCCTCAAGTGAAGACGCGCGCTGTCAGCTGTGTTCATTACAAATTGGTGGCAGCAGTGAGATTGCCTACCCTGCCAGAGTTTTCCATAGTAAGATTGAATAGAAAGACCCTAAAGTGAAGGCGCTAGCTATCAGCGGCGAATCCTTTACACCCAGTAACTACAAATGCCAAGGTATATTTTCCCCAAACTCCATCTGTGTTCACATTTGGGTATATGGAGTATTTGTGCCAAATTTGGTCCCAAACTTTCATTGATTGAGTCCACAGTGCTCTCTGGATGTAGGTGAACTACAACCCCCAAGGTCATGGTCAATGCCCACCAAACCCTTCCAGAATTTTCTCTTGGTTATGGGAGTCCTATGTGCCAAGTTTGGTTCAATTATATATTTGGTGGGGTTCAGAATGCTCTTTTGATTGTTGGTGAACTGTAAATCCCAGCAACTGCAACTCCCAAATAACAAAATCAATTTTTGAGTGATGGTCACTCCTTGCCTTAGTAGGTGTAATGTGTCCAAATTTGGTGGCAATTCGTTCAATGGTTTTTGAGTTATGTTAATCCCACAAACAAACATTACATTTTTATTTGTATAGATGTTGGAGGACAGCTGTCTGTCAAATCAATTAGTGGTCAGCTGCTCAGGATATAAATACTCTAAATAAGGGTTCCCCAAACAAAGGCCCGGAGGCCAGATGTGGCCCTCCAAGGCCATTTACCCACCAATCTTTAGACTTAGGGTCACCCTAGGTCTGAAATGCCTTGAAGTTAGAAACAACCCTAATTAACCCGAACTCTCTCATCAGCCAAAAGCAGCTCCACACCTGCTTAAAAATAATGAAATGGTAGGCTTATGATGGTCAAAATTGTTCTTCTATTGCAATATTGAACTGTTCCTTCATGTTTTTGCACTACAAATAAGATATAGACAGTGTGCACAGGAACTCATTTTTTCTTTCCAAATTGTGCCCTCCACCCCAACATCCTGAGGGACCCTGAACCAGTCCTCAAAGGGAAAGGGGGGGAGGGAGGGAGGGAGAGAGATCCACTGCTGAACAGATCTCACCATTAGGAAGTTCTTACATAAGAACATAAGAACATAAGAAGAGCCATGCTGAATCGGGCCTCAGCCCATCTAGTCCAGCATTCTGTGTCACACAGTGGCCCACTAGTTGTACACGGGGATCTCTAGCAGAAAGGAGGGCAAAACCCTCACCTGCTACCGACCCCCACAACCAGTACCTGGGGAAAATCCTGCCTGCCTCCATCAACACAGAGGTGGCACTTGGATGTCCGTTTCAGTAGCTACTGATTCCCTTGGTATCCATGAATCTTCCTCATGTTCAGGTGGAATTTCCTTTCTTGCAGTTTGAAGCCATTGCTCCGTTGTGTCCTAGTCTCCAGGGCAGCAGAAAGGAAGCCTGCTCCCTCCTCCCTATGACTTCCCCTCACCTATTTATACATGGCTCTCATCATGTCTCCTCTAAGCCTTCTCTTCTTCAGGCTAAACACGCACAGCTCTTTAAGCCACTCCTCAGAGGGCTTGTTCTCCAAACTCTTGGTCATTTTAGTCGCCCTCCTCTGGACACATTCCAGCTTAGAGTCAACATCTCCCTTCCATTGCAGTGCCCAGAATTGGACACAGCATGATTCCAGGTGTGGTCTAACCAAGGCATGGGTGGCAGGACTTTCCTGGATCTAGGCACTAGACTCCTATTGAGGCAGGCCAAAATCCCATTGGCTTTTTAAGGTGCCGCATCATATTGTTGGCTTATATTCCCCTTCCACCCCTGATGACTCCAAGAGCTTTTTCCTCACATCCTGCTGTCCAGCCAGGCATCGTCCCCCATTCTGTCCCTTTGCATTTCCTTTTTTCTGCCTAAGTGGAGTCTCTTGCATTTGTCCCCGTTGAACTTCATTTTGTTAGTTTTGGCCCATCATCTCCCTAATTTGTTTAAATCGTTTTGAATTCTGCTCCTGGCTTCTGGGGTATTGGCTCCCCCTCCCAATTTGATGTTGTCTGCAAACTTCTCACCCTTAATCTAAGTCATTAATGAAGACGTTGAACAGGACCGGGCCTGTTTGGTGTCATCTGCAAATTAGGAAGGATAGACAATAACCCAGAAGACAGGAGCAGAATGCAAAATGATCTTAACAGATTTTTAAGATCTTGTGTTTTGTTGACATATTTGCCACAAATATTTTAAACATTTACAAACTTATCATTACAGACATTAAAGGTGGGGGGTTAAAAAATGCCAGCTGATCTTTGCATAGGACAGGGAATGTGAAAGACTCTAAAGCAGACCTGGGCATTTCACGGCCCTTGGGCCGTATGTGACCCGCCGGCCGATTCTGACCGGCCCGCGGATCTTGGGAAGGAACGCCCTCCCTCCCTCCCTCAAGGCTTCGTTCTGAAAGGCAGATTCTGCCCGGAGACTGGTGACACCCGAGAGGGAGGCGAACTCCCATTGGCGGATCCCGGGCGTTATGGGTAAAAAAGGAAGGGAGGGAGGGAGGAGAGTGTCTCTGTTGCTGTCCCTCTCTGCGGCTCCAGAAGAACTTCTGCGAAGTTCTGTCTGATGGTCTCCTCGCAGCTGCCATGTTTGTTGAGGGCGAAAGTCCAGCAAGAGGAGGAGAAAGTTTCCTAGAGAGGCGGGGGAGGATCAGGAGAGGAGAGGCCGGGTGACGCCTTTCCCTGTGACCTCACTGACACAGGCGGGAAAGAGGAGGCCTTCCGGGGAAAGAGCAGGACGAAGTCTGAGTAAGAGGAGGAAGAGGTAAAGGCAGGTTGGGGTCTGTGGGTGGGGTGGTTGAGCCCCTGTTTATGGGGAGAGTCATGTGGACACTAGAAAAACAGCAGGGGAAGGTTGCTAGACACAAGCTAGAAACAAACTCTCAAAACAATATATACTCTCAAAGATTTCTGAATATAAATGTAATCAATCTTATATTTTCTCAAGCCAGTGTTGCTACACACATATAAATACAAAATATCTAAATCACAATATATACCAAAGCAAACACATTCATTTCCTACCCTTCGATGAATGACATGTATACAAATCTATAATTCCCAGTTCAATGATACAAATGTTCACATTTTGTTAACCATTGTTTTGTAAAATTTTAGTGAATAAATGTCATTTTTCCTATAACAACCTCTCTTTTTCATTGCTCATAACATATACTCTTATCAGTCTTATTAATATATCAAAAACGCAATTTGGTGCCTCTTTATTATTAAAGAAATTCAATTGATATTATGTAAAATGTAGTTCAGTCTTTAGGTGCGGCCCTCCATAATATTTTTCGGTTCTCGTGTGGCCCCTTGGAAAAAATAAAGCCATCCACGTGGGTGGCTGAGATAACAGCATCTTTGCTTTCTGATGGTAAAGCAAAAGTGTCTCTATTTCAGCCAACCATATAAACAAATTTAGAGTTTCTTCGTCGTGTGGTCTGTGAAATGCACACAAGTGGGTTTACTCCCGCGCATGCGCAGAATCTCGGACATACTAGCTAAAATTAAAGATTTACATATGCCCCTCCCACCCCTCACCCCTGATCGAGCTACCCAGGCAGTTCCTTTTTCCGCCTAGCTAGCGAAAGGATCTCTGACTGCTAGCTCCTGATAGAAGTCCACGGATTGCCTCAACTATCAGATAAGATGTCTTCCCTTTCTTTCAAAAGGTGCTCTGATCGTGGAGCAACCTTGCCCCAAGAGGATGGACATCCTAAATGTCTCCTCTGTTTGGGGGAAACCCACATTCCCCAGTCCTGCAAGATATGCAGGACTTTTTCAAATAGAACCCTGAAGAACAGGGATTCTAAGCTCAAGGCCACTCTTTTTGAACAGGCCTTGCTCGCCTCAGAGACTGGGCTCTCTCGATCCATGAGCCAGCCCTCTGCCTTCTGGGACTCAGAATCCCAGCCCCTTGAGTGCTTTGACTGATGGTGCCATCCGTGAGTTGGCCTCTGACTCTGCCATAGAGCCACCCGGAAGAAAAAGCAAAAAGCTGCCAAGGCTGGCAAATCAAAAGAAAAATCTAAAGAGCTTCTGGCTCAAAAAACTCCAAGGCTCCTGGTTGGTCCTGCGCCCTCCAGCCCTTGTGTTCCCTTGGCACAAAATACTGCGAGGCTCCTGGCTGGCTCTGTGCCCCCCAGTCCTCCCATGGCTCTGTGTGCAGCTGAGACGCTGCAATTATTTGAAGAAGAGAGCACTCAGTTTTCAGGGGTGGAAATCCCCCCCCCCAACTCCTTCCCAGTCTTCTTCTCTCCCTGGTTCCCGAGCCTGAGCTTCCCTCACCTCCCTTCCAGCTCGCTCAGGCACCCCCCCCACCTTCCTCCTCGGAGACCGAGAGGGCGCGCCACGTGGAGGCCAGCTCCACGAGGCCTCCCTCTCCCT
>JARBWK010001580.1:0-18347 GCA_030556195.1 Anolis apletophallus | reverse complement strand
ATATGCAACGATGTGGAATATTACAACCATTCTTCAGGTACAAATCATACCAGGCCTTTGGTCTCTGACATCTAACTCCAACGCCATTAGAAAAACCATACAAAAATACTGGACGCTCATAGAACATATACCGGGCTTAGATCGTCCCCTCGATTATCGCTAATAGGAGGACACAGAATATAATGGACATCCTTGTTTCATCAAGTTGAGAGATACACCACCCAGAAAGCATTCTTTCCAAAAACCCCCCATAAATGCGGACACTGTGCTCAGTTTAGGTTTGCCCTCATGGACAAAGAACTTACCCTCCCTGGCAATGGCCACAAACATCAGTTTAGAGAGGCATTTAGCTGCACCGGACTCCTAGTCTGGATTACAATGCCCATGCTCCTTGGTTTACGTGGGTGTAACGAGTAGACTTCTCAAAACTCGGGTTTCGGAGCATGGTTCCCAAACGAAGATCTTCGGAAGATACCCCATTATACCTCCATTACAAACGATGTCACATGACCCTAACGCGATTCGATTCTTGGCATACAAAAGATACGGGCCCCCACACAGTGCAAACATTAACTCTTTATTGAGGAAGGCTGAAGTTTTCTGGATAAATGAATGGCGTACAGAGTTTCCTTTATGCCCAAACGAGAAATTAGGTATTACAGACCTTTGCTTTAATTCATTTACACACCGGGCCACCCAGCGGCTTGATGGTATTTCACTCCTACGAGCAATGCACTAATCGCATTTGCAGCTCAATACTCATCTGGGATACTTACCCTATTATATGAACTCGGTATGTATAATTATATTATGTGATATTGTTTACATGTTGCTTATTGGGCATTATTTAATGCTGTATACATGTGTATACATCTTATTCTGTATTATACTGATATCATGTTTGTATTTATGTTTACATCACAGATCCCATATATATGGAGGCTCGATTTCGAGTTTGAATGCTTTTGGTTTATTTGAAGGATGAAACTCAGATTGGTTTATCATTTGTGTGACGGAAGGCCTTGATAAAGACCCCTGGGGGGGTCGAAACGAGAGAGGGACCTTACAGTATGATCACTCCTCATTGGCCTAGTGTACCCTGCTTACAGGTTTTGCGCTATCCCTCACGCCGCTATGTATGGTGTTACCTTCTAAACACGATGACCCCTAATATGGAACATTTTAAGGAATGCCGTATGGACTATGGATTATGATTTGTACCTGAAGAAATGGTTGTAATATTCCACATACGTTGCATATCCTTACTTTTGGATTACTAAAGAGATTTTTGCTTGAAACTGAACATTGGGACTCTGTGTGTTTATTGGACACACTGGGTTTCCCCAGTCTATTTCTGTGACTTCATTATTTGATTTATCAGCTGTTTGGTTTGGAGCATCTACTGCAACTTCCCGGTGATTTCATAGTGAAAGAGAATATTATCATTAGAACAAAGTTATCCTGACACTTAATTAATTTAACATTACTAAAGCACTTTAGTTTCTGAAATGTTAGGTGTGACTGAATCGGTGGAAGGGAAACGTACAAAGCCATGATATTTCAAGAAAGGGGCTGAATCAAAATAATAATAATTGTTATCCTCTCACGGGGCTTGTTTAGTACTGCATCAGGGACTTGGTTACCTGTACCTGCATTCCCTTGTCCTCAGCCATGTGGGCTTGGTGGGAGGGACTGTGTTTGGTGCCAAGGTGATGTCACCACCCTAACTCCTCCCCTTTGAGGTCATCTGAGGGGCAGGACTTCCTCTCTTTGGCCATTCAAGAAAGAAGTCGCATGGACGTGCATGGAAATCCATCCATGCTGAGACAAAGCACCTTTGTCCACCTACAAAGCCAGCCCTGCGCTCTCACCAAGCGTGCAGTGCAAAGGAGGACCTGTCCTCAACATAGACTGCAGATTTTGGGGTTTTACAGGACTTTGTGGGCCTACAAACCAGAGGGCAACAGGAAACCTGGAATCGAAGAAAGCACCATCACTCTGCAAACAAAGAGCCAAGTGATCGATCTCTTTTCTCAAAGGACCCTTTCTTAGTAACCAACTAAGCGTTTTTGGACCACCAGTTGTTTTTCACTGGTTGTTATTCAATAAACCTGTTTGAGTTCACCATTTTAAGTCTAGAACTCATTACTCAAAGACTTTCGGGTTTCTGTGTATGGGTAGGCTTTTCTCTGCCTTCAGGGCCCAAAGCTTTCGCATCCATTTCTCAAAAGCCATTTTATGGGCCCTAGGGCAGTGTTTCCCAACCTTTTTTGAGACACACTCTTTTACATTTACAAAATTCTGGGGCACACCACCAACTAAAACGACACAAAATGACACTCTAACACAGTAATACATATAGTTAATATGTTTTTAAATGTATTTATACACTCAGTGTGAAACCTGGGCCTGTTTCGATGAACTCAACATAGATATCCTGGCAGGAATGGCAGAAAGACACAAACTTCCCCCACAGAACTCCCATAACCAAGAGAAAAATGCTATAAGAATTTGGTGGGCATTGACCTTGAGTTTTGGAGTTGTAGAAATGTTAACGACCACTTCATCAGAAAATCCCTGATGAAGGTTTGGGAAAAACACAAGGGCCTAAGGAGTGAAAAGATCCCCCTATGGATATCACCAAATGAAGCCTTTCAAATTATTTATTTATTTATTTATTTATTATTCGGGCTTCTATGCCGCCGACTCCCTGAGGCTCGCGGCGGCTTACAAATTAGACACCTAGACAACGATAAATTGATAAGATATAAAGACCTTTTAATCAAAAATGGATTGGAGTGGACCATGAAGACCAGAACTCAACTCCGGGAAGAGGGATATGAGATGGGGTGGTTCCCATACTTCCAAATAAGAGAGAGAATGAAAGAAGACGGGAAAAGGGGATGGGAAAACAAGGACAGTGAATTAGAAGAAATTATCCTGGGAGAAGAGACTAAGTTAATGTCAAAAATATATAAAATGCTACTCAAAAAGGAAAAAGAAGGAATTGGAGCCCATATGAAAGAATGGTCCAGGAATATAGGTTATAAAATAAATCCGGACACCTGGAAAACGATTTGGAAGAGAAATGTAAACATCTCATTATGTTATAAATACAGAGAGAATTGGATAAAGACAATATATAGATGGTATCTGACTCCGGTTAAATTGGCAAAAATTTACAAAAAAACAAAACCAAATTGTTGGATATGTAACAGTCGGAACGGAACATTCTTTCATATGTTTTGGCTTTGCCCCAGGGCAAGGAAATATTGGAGTATGGTGCACAGGGAGGTGGAAAAACTATTGGGGAAAAAAATAAAAAAGGAACCAGACAAATTTCTCCTAGGGATTATGGACAATGATTTCGATAAAAGTGAAAAAAGAATATTTCTGCTTGCTATGACAGCTGCCAGGACACTACTCGCTACCCATTGGAGATCGGAAACCACCCTCTCGAAGGAGGAATGGAGAAAAAAACTTTTAGAGATCAGCATAATGGAGAAACTAACAGAGGCAATGAGGGAAAGAAATGCCAACCCGAAGTTTACTGCTAAATGGAATTGGTCTCTTCTCCAAGAATACTGTAGAAGGGAATGTAATGTGGACTTAGATATGTAATGAAATCACAGGGCTAAGGGAAGATAGGACAAAAAGAAAAAAGAAAAGAGGAATTAAGACAGTAAAAACTTCTTTTTTTAATTATAGGTCGGTGAAGGATAGGTCGGGTAACCAGAGAAGTGGAAAAGAAACCCACTTATTTGCTAATTACAAACAACCAAACGTCAATTTGATTTAAACTTTGTCAGATCTCTAATCTCTTTGTTTCCCATATTTCGAGCACACCTGTTTCTGTCTTATCTCTTCTTTAATACACCTAAGGTGGTCAAACTGAACCACCAGGTGTGTCACTTGACGCTTTGTTTCCATTTTTTTTCACTCTTATTCTGTATTCTGTACACTGTGTTTTTATATTTGATTCTCAAAAACTCAATAAAGATTGTTTAAAAAAAAAAGAATTTGGTGGGCATTGGCCTTGAGTTTTGGAGTTGTAATTCACCTATCTCCAGAGAGCACTGTGGACTCAAAGAATGTTGGATCAGGACCAAACTCGGCACAAATACTCAATATGCCCAAATATGAACCCAGATGGAATTCAGGGGAAATAGACCTTGACATTTGGGAGTTGTAGTTGCTGGGATTTATAGTTCCCCTACAATCAAAGAGCACTCTGAACCCCACCAATGATAGAACTGGGCCAAACATCCCACACAGAACCCCCAGGAGGCAAGAGGAGGTCTCTACTTGGGGAAAGGGAGGCGGGCCTTCCCAATGCATGGAGAGAGAGAGACCAAGTAGACAACGGGTGGGAAGGGGGCCTTTATCGAGGAAGGTTTCTTAGGGTTTTTATACTTCAACACACTAGACTCTCCCCCCTCCCCTCCTGGAGGTTCCAATTTCCCACGGCACACCTGATGATCGCTCATGGCACACAGTGTGCCCCGGCACACTGGGTGAGAAACACTGTCCTAGGGGAATAATAATAATAATAATAATAATAATAACTGGAAAGTCTCAATATTTCCTGAGAGGTTACCCGTCTGGAAGCATGGTGAAAGAATAAAACACTTTCGACTGAAACACCCTTGTCTGGAAGCATCCTCTTGAATCAAGAATCCTATTTCTTACTCTTCTTGCCCTTTCAAAGAGTTAATCAGTTACAAGAAACGTGTTTGAAAATTATTTGTTCACAGGATTTATTTTGAAAAAAATAAATATCTGCTTTTTCGTTTGTATAGCTTAAAATATGAACAAGCCAGTGTGTTGATATGACATTATTTCAACAATTTGCTTCTCATATGGCAGTGAAACAATATTGGCATATGAACAATATCAACGGAATGAAAGTCCCCTTTCATAATGGCTGGGATACAATGGGTTGCCTATCTATGGCCACACATGTGGAGAAACACTGGTGGACATCTGGTTCACGTGCAATATTAGCATAAGCATACATAGAAAAAAGCAGTAGAAAAATACACATACAAAGTTACAGAAATATACTGTATTTTCTCTTTGTGGAATGCTGCGAAAGAAATGGTCGGGAAATGTACTGCAGAAATGTGAGACAAAACGCAACACATGGTTTTCCGTAAAGAAGCAGCAAGGAAGACGCGGCGCTAAGAAAACAAAGGGCTTCACAAACAGAGGCGGGAGGACAGTTTCACACAGACAAGACTGCTGTTGTTGGAGGTGAGCGAATGAAGGCTAGGGATCTGTAGACCAGCAGGGACCGAAAAGGCAACTGAGGTAGAGCAAGGCTAAATTTCACAGACTGGACTGAAGGAATATAATATATCATTGACTTACACAGTTTCTATCTTAAGGACAGGAAATCTTATGGATGGCATTGGAGTGATTCAGTGAATCTAGCATTTTGCCAGTGGTTGCAAAAATATCTCTAACTTCAAACTTAACCGCAACGTGCGGAGCCGGCATGATGACTCTCTCTGTCTCCCTCTCTCAAGGGAGAGAGCGCTGCAAGGGGTGGGGGAGGGGGAATGCCCCCCCATGCCATCGCTCGTCCCCCGCCCCCTTGTAAAAGGATTGGAAGGAGGGCGTGAGGAGAAGCCCCGCCCCGGGGCCGCTGGCAGACATGCGCGCGCAGCAGGAGGGCGCCTCTGCCTCCTCCGCCATGTTCCTGGGTGCCGCGCATGGCCGGCAGCATTCCCGGGGTCTTCCCTTCCTTCCTCCTCCCGAGGAAGAGGAGGAAAGAAGGGAAACTCCCGGGGCCGTGGCACCCAGGACTATGGCGGAGGAGGCAGAGGCGCCCTCCTGCCGGCTGCCGTGCGCGCATGCCCAGCAGCATCCTGTAGGCGGAGCTTCTCCTCCTCCTCGCGCCCTTTCCAATCCCTCCTGGTTCGGCGACGAGGAGAAGCTCCGCCCATGGGGCGCTGCTGGGCATGCCCCGTGGGAGCTTCCCTTCCTCCTCCTTGTCGCCGCAACTGCCTTCCTGGTTCGGCGATGAAGAGGGGGAAGGGAAGCCCCGCCCACGGCGCCGCTGCCGCGCATGCCCAGCAGCACCCCATGGGCAGAGCTTCCCTTTATCCTCCTCCTCGTCGCCGAACCAGGAAGGCAGTCGCGGCGACGAGGAGGAGGAAGGGAAGCTCCCATGGGGCATGCCCAGCGCCCCTGGGGCGGGCTTCCCTTTATCCTCTCAGTGACTGGTCACGGCGAGGAGGAAGAGGCGGAGGAAGCCCCGCCCCCCGGACGCTGCCGCGCATGCCCAGCAGTGCCCCGGGGCTGGGGCTTCCCTTCCTCTTTCTCAGTGACCGGTCACGGGCGGGAGGAAGAGGCGGAGGAAGCCCCGCCCCCCAGGCGCTGCCGCGCATGCCCAGCAGTGCCCCGGGGGCGGGGCTTCCCTTCCTCCTCCTCCTCCCCAAGACTGGTCATGGCGAGGAGGAAGAGGCAGAGAAAGCCCCACCCCCGGGCGCTGCCGTGCTTGCCCAGCAGTGCCCCGGGGGCGGGGCTTCCAAAGTGTGGCCTAGGGCGCCAAAAGCTTGGGAATATTCCATCTATGGTAGAGGAAGGCAACTGGAAGCACCCCAGCTGTTGGATTGCAACAACAAATCTGCCCTAAACAGGCCAGCATATCTATATTAAGTGTTGTATACTCACTGCATGCACGCACCACTCTGTGGTTCAGTACACGTGACAAATGTAACAAAGATGTATAATGGAAAATCTGTTGTCACCATCACCATTTAAATAATAATTAAGTTGAGCCAGCTGGTGTAATGTTATGGTGAACTCGCCACGGCTCGGCGCAAGAGAGGCGCCCCCAAAAAGAGACATAAGGAGTCCCTGAAACATCTCAGGCTTGGCCAGATTGATCACCAACAATGGTCCACCCTGGCCTCACATCGGGAGGCATGAAGACGCACTATCCACAATGCTGTGGCCTCTTTCGACACACCGAACAAGTGTCGTAGAGAAGCGACAATGCAGAAAGAACCTTAACTTGGAAATAGCATCACCCAAGGAGACCTTCTGCAACCGAACTTATTTATTTATTTACTTCATTTTTATTCCGCCCTTCTCACCCCGCAGGGGACTCAGGGCGGATTACAATGTACACATTACATTTAGACACGCAAACACACAAGACAGACAGATGCAATTTAACATCTGGCCACCAGGGGGAGCTGTCGCACTCCTTCATTTTTTCCCCCTTCAGCGTGTTTTCTGGAGATTTTTTTTATGGCCTCGTAAATCAGTTAAATTTAGCCTCCCCACTAAGTGGTACTTTTATTTCCTACTTGACAGATGCAACTGTCTTTTGGATTGCAAAGGTCAACAACAGGCTACACAATAGGTCGAGAGCCCACCTCGACCCGGGCAGGCCTCGAACTCATGACCTTCTGGTCAGTAGAGAATTTATGCAGCTGACACCCAGCCAGCTGCGCCACATTCCCGGTGCCTATCTTGGTGCCTATCTTGCCTATCTCGGGTTGGCCTTTTTAGTCATCAATGCGCTTGTAGAAAGCGTGGGATGAGTCCTTCCTGAATCTGCGAAGAAAAGCCAAGAAAATATCCTCATACAGCATAACATGAAAGTAACTGTCAGTGTGAACTGGGCCTTCAATTTTAAATACTTGTGTTTCAAGGTCACTTGTATTCAGTACAATGATGAATGCAATCTGCCCTGCCTTACAAAAATGTCACATCATGTATGAAATCCAAGGGGAAAATATTCAGTTTTGTTGACCCTCAATCAACAGCATGAACGCAACATAAAAAGGCAGGTGGTTATTTTGTTGTTGAGAAAATGGGTTATCACGCTGAATCAAGTACAGCTTTTCAATCCACGTAAATAGTAACATTTAGTAACACCATGGTCGTTGTCAATAGTATACATTCCACAAGGTGCATCAAAAGAGAAGACACAGGTTACAAAGTTCGACTCTTAACAGCAGTTCAGACAAGGCTGGCATTCGGCAGAGCATGACTGTATAAACATTCCAAATCTGTCCCATAACACTATTATTTATTTATTATTTATTTACTATTTTTATATGCCACCCTTCTCAACCCCGAAGGGGACTCAGAGCGGCTTAACTATGTAACATGGTTTTTGTTCCTGGGTTATAAATGTCATTTCCTAATTGGTTATATCATAAAAACATTGAAAAAGTTTATTAAACTGAAAAAAAACCTTTGTTCTTGCAACACATTTTGCTATAGTTTTTCAATATCTCTTAGGACCTTTTCACGCGTGATGCAGCGTCAGGCCCGGATTACCCATAAGGCCACCCGAGGCCATGGCCTCGGGCGGCATGTTTGGGGGGGGGGCAGCGGATCCGGACCCCCATTTTTTGAAAATCCCCCAAAAAATCCCCCCAAAAAAGGGCGCATGCACGCCGCCCCCTCCCTGTGCTCTGCTTTAGGAGGGAGGGAGGATCAGTTCCGCTCCTTACTCCGCCCCTCCCCGCCTCCTCGCCAGATTGAAGGAAGCAGGGCGAGGCGAGAAGAAAGAGGCACCCTCCCGCCGCGCGTCCTGCACGCCGCCCGCCCCTTTTCAGCGGGGCTGGCGCGACACAAGGGAGGAGGGGCAGCGGCTGGACTCCTCTCTGCCTCCTCCCTGGCATGGCGTCGCCAGGCAGGGAGGAGGAGGCGAGGCCGCGCTGCCGCCCCTCCTCCCTTGCGTGGCGTGGCGATGCAAGGGAGGAGCGGCGGTGGCGCGGCTTCTCTCCACCTCCCTGGCTTGGCGTCGCCAGGCAGGGAGGAGGCGGAGAGAAGTCGCGCGGCCGGCCCTCCTCCCTTGCGTCGTCACGCCACGCAAGGGAGGAGGGGCGGCGGCGCGGCTTCGCCTCCTCCTCCCTGCCTGGCAACGCCACGCCACGCCAGGGATGGCAGAGATGAGTCACGCTAGCCCCGCCAAAAAGGGGTGGGCGGCGCGCAGGACGTGCGGCGGGAAGGCGCCTCTTTCTCCTCCTCGCCCCGCCCCGCCCTGCTTCCTTCAATCCGGTGAGTAGGGGCGGAGCCGGGGGTGGGGAGGGACAGAGCCAGGGGCGGGGAAGGGCGGAGGCAGACCCTTAGGCCTAGGGCGGCAAAAAGGCCTGATCTGGGCCTGTGCAGCATTGCGAAAGTATCCCGCGCTGGTGTCCCGCGCACCCTCCCACTCTCTCAACATAGATACAGAAGTAATGACACTGAATGTTACAGAGCAGTCTCTTATCTACTAAACGGCTGAGGCACATGTTCAATGTCCTTGACCATTAGCTCAGCAGACGCTTGTCTGGTTAACCCCTTCTGTGCCAGTATATTCTCATTACATTTCAGTCTGATGCAATCAGTTACATGCATTGCACAATTTACATTTCACTATACGAAATGTTACACAATGTTACACCAATTCCTGCATTAACACCTCCTCCCCTCATTGCACGGAGGGGACGAGACAGCGTGTCCCATCAGATGGAAGAAAGGGCAGCAACGTGCATTGCCCCACTGCCCTTTCTGCCACCACCTGGCAAAAGGGAGAGGAAAGTGCGGGTAACTCCTTTGGGTGCTTCCCCTCCACTCTGGGAGGAATGTGGGCAGGGCCTGCCATGCATCGTGTGATGGCGCACAGCAGGTCCCATCCTTGCCGTTCATAAAAGCAGCAAAACGGGGCAAAAAGCCCTGTGTGAAGAGGTGAACAGTCTCTCAACCAATTCAGCATAGTTTTTAACAGCCACAAAAACCAAGTTTCTGGAGAATAACAACTATGTTCAAAGTAAGTACTACACAACGGAACAGGGAAAAACACTTTCAACCCAGAAACGGATTTTTTTCCAGATTTTCTTACATAGTGTAATTTATTGTTGCAAAGCCTTTGCTTATTTGAAAAATGTATTTTTGACTTCTAATACAATGTCCAACATTTTGTAACTGTAAACACAGATATTGTAGTTCTCCAACTCCTTCACGAGTCCATCCTCTCCATTGCGTGTGCAAGGGTGACACACCTCGCGCCCAAGGATGACACTGACACGAAGGTTGGGTGAAAATGGCCACAACTCATTTATTAACATAACGAAGGGTTGGCGGCCATGCAAGGGTCCAGGATCAGGGAAGTACAGGCCCCCGCGAATGTCCGAAGGCACTTGCAAGCCTGGGTGCGAGCGGCCCAATGCCTCTCCACGGAACTCGCCACCCCAGGGGCCAGGGCGTTATCCCCCTACCAACCAAGGGGCGATAAGCCAACCTGATCCAGGGCCCTGCCACCTGCCAACACGGAGTTGCGACAAAGCATGTGGAACACATGACAGAACACATAACTTAACAGTTAACAAACCACAAGTAATTGCACAATAACAGGAACCAGCCCAGTGCCATGTAGGGAGGGAGGGAGGACAAACCGAATTGGCCCCTGCGAGTGCAGGGGCAGTCCCAGGCAGCTTTAAATATGCTGCCTGGGCGAAGAGGAGGGCCAGCTAGTCACGTGCAGAGGAGAGGCGTGCCCAGCCCCCCTCATTGGCTAGCTGGCCCTGGCGGCGGGAAACTGAGTGCCACCCCAGGGGTCTCTGGGAAGGAGAAGACCCCTGACCTCCCCAAGATGGCGGCGAGGACAGCCCTACCCCGCAAAGGGGTTGGCCGGTGAGTCGGCCATGCCCATTGCGTGTGCAAGGGTGACACACCTCGCGCCCAAGGATGACACTGACACGAAGGTTGGGTGAAAATGGCCACAACTCATTTATTAACATAACGAAGGGTTGGCGGCCATGCAAGGGTCCAGGATCAGGGAAGTACAGGCCCCCGCGAATGTCCGAAGGCACTTGCAAGCCTGGGTGCGAGCGGCCCAATGCCTCTCCACGGAACTCGCCACCCCAGGGGGCCAGGGCGTTATCCCCCTACCAACCAAGGGGCGATAAGCCAACCTGATCCAGGGCCCTGCCACCTGCCACAAAAAGGGGGGGAGGGGGTAAGGAGGCAGCCTTACCCCCCCCTCACTTTTCCGCCAACCCAGAAACTCCGCCCCTTAACCAAACTGGTGATAGGCAATCACCCCCGTGCCTCGTGCCTCTCTCTCGTGGGATGTCCTCCACTGCTGTTTTGCCGCTGCTCCTGGCCCCGCCACTCCTGCCCAACCGCTGCAGTGTGTGGCGGCCAAACCCGCTGGAGGCACATCCGTGTCCGCGGCTCAAGTTGCAGATCGGTGACGCTTCCCTGAGGAAGGGCCATGCTTGCGCCGGGCACCAATCTCCGGCTTGCCGCTGCCCTGCATGCGAGAGAGGAGAGAAAACCTGTAGCCTGGTGACCTTCCAGGAGGAGGCCCGGTCTGATGTACGAGGTGTATGCAGACGACTTCCACCGCCCCATGGCCTTGATGACATCTACTGGAACGCCGCCGGCTGCTGCAGTGGTCGCTGCCCCGATCCTGAAGGAGTGTCCACCATACTCCTTCTGCGGGAGGCCCAACGCCTGGAGCGACCTGCGAAAAACTGCCATGAACTGATACCTGGTCAGAGGGGTCCCATCTCGGTGTACAAAAAGGTGGCCTGGCAATGCCTCCCTGGAGCGAAGGTACCTGGACATTGCTCGCACTGGGCACAAGTGCCCCCTCCCGAGGCCCTGAATGGACAGGGTGGCCCCTTTTCCCGCTTGGTCAGTCTTGGACTTCCGTATCCGGATGGACATAGACTTGCCCCGGATGGTAACATCACTGCACTGGAGGGCCCTGTCAGAGGGATCAGCCCTGGAGTTAGCCACTACCTCGCCAAGCCGCAGTGCCCCGAAGAAGGTGGTAGTGAATGCGGCAGTGAATAGCCTGGCCTCATAGCGTGATGAGCAAATCCCTCTGAGGCCGGAGGAAATCGACTTGAGGGCTCGGAAAGAAAGGGGGCGCCTGGCATCACTGTGCTTGGGGGCCTGTCTGCTCCAGCTCTTAAGGAGCTTCCTGACCCGATAAGACTGGCACGGGTCTGGGCAACCCGCTACTTTGCAGAAAAAGGCGATGCCAGCCAATTGAAGCCGCATGGCATGGGCCGTCACCTTGCCCCTACGTTGATGGATCAAGAAGTGAAGGACCTCCTCCTCTCCCACCGGCCCTCCACTGTCGTAACCAGCGAATACTGAACTTGGTAAACTTAGCCATGGCAGCCCGGTATGCCTTGAAGGTGGAAGGGGCGATGGCGTGCATCAGCTTGTGCCATGCCTCTCGTCTCCAAGGGTCCACAGCTCCGTCGGAAACTCGGTGGGCATGATGTCTGCATCCGGCGCTAGGGACCGAAACCTGTCCTCTTGGAACCGGGACAGAGCGTCTGCGATGTCGTTGCACACGCCTGGAACGTGCCGCTGAGAAGGTGATGTTGGCCTGTAAACACACCAAGACAAAACACCTGACAAGTTTCATGACCCTGGCCGACTTGGAGGACTGCCTGTTGACCACCCTGACAACAGCCTGGTTGTCGCACCAAAAGAGCACCCTCTTGTTGCTGAATAGGTCCTTCCAAATGTGTACGGCCACCAGGATGGGGAAGAACTCCAAGAAGGTGAGGTCCCTGAGCAGGTTGCCCTCCCTCCATCCCGGAGGCCACCTGGCGGCACACCAGTGGCCCGCTAGAAAAACCCCGAAGCCTATGCTACCTGCCGCGTCGGAGTGCACCTGCAGCTCTGTGCCCACCTCCCAGCTGCTCTGCCACATGGACACCCCGTTGAAACCCCTCAAGGAAGTGGAGCCAGACCTGCAAGTCCTCCCTCATGCCGCTGTTGACCGGATTCTGTGGTGTGGGGCACGTGCCCCAGCGGTGGCCCGGGCCAGGCGGGCACAGAAGGGTCTGCCTGGAGACACCACCCTGCATGCGGTTGAGGTGGCCCAGTAGGACCTGGAGGTCACGCAATGGCACCTTCTTGCTGGCTATCGTCTCGGAGATGCGTGACCGGAGGGAGGTGAGCTTGTCAGCCGGCAGGCACGACACCCCTTCGATGGTGTCCAGCTGGATCCCCAGATAGACAATGCATGTGGTGGGCCCTTCAGTTTTTTTCCTTGGCCAGCGGGATGCCGAACACCCTGGACAAAGCGATGAAAGTGTGTAGCAAGTGGATGCATTCCCGCTGCCCGCGCTGCCCACGAACAAAAAGTCATCTAAGTAATGGGTGATGAATTTGAATGGGACAAGGTGCTGGCCACCCATTCCAGGAAGGTGCTGAACGCCTCGAGAAGGCGCGCAAGAGTTGACTGACGCACCCCATGGGCATGGCCTTGTCGAAGTACCAGCGGTCCTTAAACTTGAAGCCCAGGAGGTTGAAATCATCTGGGTGTACAGGGAGGCCTGAAAGCCGACTGGATGTCGCATTTTGCTAAGAGTGCACCCGGCCTTTTTGTTGGACCAAGCTGGGACGGCCTGATCGAAGAGGCATACCTGACAGAGCAGAGTTCAGGTGGGATGGCGTCGCTCACGGATGATCCCTTTAGGGTAGGATAGGTGGTGGATCAAGCGAAATTCGCCCGGGGCCTTCTTGGGAACAACGCCGAGTGGGGACACCCGGAAATTGTCCAAGGGGAAGGAACGGCCCCGCTATTCTACCGGCCTCCAACTCCTTGCGGATTTTTTTTTAGGCAATGACCTCAGGTAGCTGGGCAGCTGACTTTAGATTGCCGGAGGAGGAGGACTGCGAGGGCCAACGGCTGGGATCACGGAAGCCCGGGAGAAGCTCCTCTTGGGAGGAAAGAGGCGCGTCCTTGGCTGGGTAGGCCTTGAGCCATGGGATCATGGGAGGGAGTTTGACAGGTGTTAACGCCAGGCAAGTAGCTGGGCTCAGTTGGCTTTTGCCGGAGGTGTTGGCTCGAAGGGGCCAGCTTCTTGTGGGTGCCGGGCTGGAAACCCGCCCGCCAGCGAAAGGGGGCCGAGGTGCTGGGCTGCTTGCAATATGTCCTGGCGTGTCCACCGGAGCAACGGCGCAGACGTGATCATAGCGCATCTGGCCCGGAGGCATTTTCCCGAGTTGAATTCCCAGCAAACGCGCCTCTTGGAACCTTTCTTTCCTCTGCTGCGGTCTCCTCTGCCGGCTGAGGAAGGGCCCTGAATGCTGGGCCCCACCATGGTGAGCCAGTGATCGTGCTGAAGGAGGTCCCATCTGAAGCTGGCACTTTGGGATGCCCTGCTTCACAATTCAGTGTCAGGCGATGGCGGCCTCTCATCGCCTGCCATCAATCTGGCCTTGACCACGTGGTTAAGATGGTTGGCCAGGTGCCAGCCCCGCTGAAAGGCCGCCACTACTCTCATGAACTCGGTGAACCCAGCACCCAGTGCGTAAAACGCTCGGCTGGCCGGGTGCTGTCCCTACCTGTGTCTGCTCCTGGAGGGCAGGTCTCAGCCCTCCTCGCGCCAGGCTTCAAGAGGGAGAAAAACGCAAACAAAATAGCCTTTTAGGATCTTGGTTTCTGAGGCGAGGAGAGATGGGCTCCTGGAGGGTCTTCGTTGCTAGCGGAAAGGGGGAGGGGCGGTACAGCGGGTCTGCCCCGCCCCCGCCCCTATCCGCCAGTTCTAGGGAAGGCGCCAGAATCGGCCTGCACATGCGGGCCCATTCTGGCAGGCCCGGATAAGGGCATGAGTCCTCCAGTAATTGTCCCTTGTCAACCTGGTCCGCCACAGCATACTCACTTTCCGGCGAGCTGCTGTCGGAGGAATAGTAGTACCGCCGTCTGGCCGACACCGTGCTTCTTCTTGCGCTGGTTGCTGTGGGTGTCGCCCCTCTCTTGGCCACCGGAGATCTGCTGTGACCTGAGCCCGTGAGCTGGCTGTACCTGCCGGAGCCCTCGGTCTCACTCGAGCTCTCTTGGAACCCTCTTGCGCCCCAGCCCTCTTCTTCTCCTTGCGAGGTGGTGAAGCTGCTGGTGTTCCTTTACCTTCACGAACATCAGACTCCAGCTTCCCGATCCTGTCGACCAGTTCCGCCATGTTCTTGGACAGGCTGTCCAGCACGCCGCCGGGTCTTGGATGTGCGCTTGCCACCAGGTTTCTCGGCCGCTGCTTGCTTCGCTGGGTCTGGCTACCTCTGTCGCCCCATCTGGCTGATGACGCCGGCCACGGTAGCTGCCTGGCTTCTTGCCTGGCCGACTTCACAGTGTCCCCTCCAGTCGATGCCATTCCTGGAGAACCTGTAACACAGACTGCACACCACAATTCCAGTTAATGCCTGGCCATGTAGGGGGGGCGGGAGCCGGTGAGCACAGCATGGCGGACCGGAAAGGATGGGAAACACTGCTGAATGCATTCATAGCATCCCGAGGCTGAGAGGGTGTGCCTCACTGAGGGACACCAGCGGGGCCTGTAACTGTGGCCTTTAAGCCTCCCAGCCCGGGCGCGCGGACCGCCGCACCACGCCGCTTCTCGCAGGCGGCACCTGGCCGAGCACCCGCAGGTGCCAGGGCAGGCCACACAGCGTGGGCGACGGCCGCACAACGGACTGGTGCTCTCCCCCGCAGGCCTGGGGGTCCCTGCAAGGGGTGGCCCAGACAGGGAGGAGCGGGGCGGGCGAAAGGGGACACCAAGGCTCCCAATGCCACTCGATCCCATCTAAAAACCTCCATGTTATACACCTGGACACAAAGACCCCAAAACAGATACCAAATGTGCTATGGAACGTTTAGGTGATATTTGGTCCCACAATGAGGAGGAGAAACCCAAGACCCCTGAGTGGCAAGGGGTCTCTGCTAGTAAAGGTCGAGCACCCACTGACCCGGGCAGGCCCCCTCGAACTCATGACCTGGTATCGGTCAGAGAGGTCTTATCTGCGATGCAGAATGGTGGCTGCCGTGGGGGCCCAAGGTGAAGTGGGGGGGATGAAAGCATCACTTGATGAATACAGGGAGAGCGGCCCGGGCATGCCCCCACGCGCTTCACGGGGGGGGGGCAGCCGCCGGGCGCGTGCCCGAGCCGCCGCACCCTGTGCAATTACGGGCGGGGGCCCCGAGCGAAGGGTGAGTGCAGGCAGCTCCCCCCCCCCCGGGCGCCGCCAGACGGCAGGAGGGGGCGCTGGCAGCGTGCGCGCGGACGATGCAGCGCCGCCCAGTGCGCGAGGCGCGTCAGGGAAGGCGCTGGGAGGCCGCCCCTGCGGCCCGGGCAGGATGTGGCCAGCCAGGGAGCCGGAAGGGAGGGTGCGCTGGCGCCCTGGCGCTTCACTGCGACAGCCCTTCGCCTGGGCGGCGTGGGGCGGAGGCAGGCCCGACCCCCGTCGCTGGGAGGAAGCGGCCTGCGAGAAACCAGGAGAGGGGGGCGCGTGGCAGCGCAGCCTTAGCCGCCCGCCAGTGGCAGGCCGCGTCAGGGAGGCGCCGGAGGCCCCGCCCCCTGCGGCCGGCAGGAAGTGGCCAGCCAGGGGCCGAAGAGGGGGGCGTGCGCGGCGCCGCCAAAGCGGCAGCCCGCCCCCGGGGGGGGCGGCGGTAGCGAGGCAGGCCCCCCTGCGTCGCCGGAGGGCCCTGCCTGCCGAAGTGGGGGCAGCGCGCCAAGGCACAAGAGCATGGCACCCCCCCTGACGCGCCCGGACCGGACGGAGCACCTCCCCTCCCCAAGGAGCCCGGAAGCAGTAAGCATGGCAGGCCTGCCCTGCCGCGGCAGGTGGGCCAGCCAGGGGCGGGCAGGGGGGCGGCGCGCCACCCGGGCCCCCGAGAGGCCCTGGCGGTGGGACACGACAGCTCGTGGCGGGCCGGGGCCGTGGCGGGACCGGGGCACCCAGAAGCCAGGACAGAGCCTCGTGGCTCGTAAATGGAACCAGCGGGAGGAGCGGCAGCAGGGCAGCAGGGACCCCTATACAGACCGGCTGCCGGGTCCTTCGGTTGCTGCTCCTGGCTGCTCCATGGTCCAAATAGCCCTCGAGGATCTGCTGCTGCTGTGGCTGCTGCTTCTTCTCAAAACCGATTGGCCCCTGCGAGTGCAGGGCAGTCCCAGGCAGCTTTTAAATATGCTGCCTGGGCGAAGAGGAGGGCCAGCTAGTCACGTGCAGAGGAGGCGTGCCCAGCCCCCCATTGGCTAGCTGGCTAGGCGGGAAACTGAGTGCCACCCCAGGGGTCTCTGGGAAGGAGAAGACCCTGACCTCCCCAAGATGGCGGCGAGGACAGCCCTACCCCGCAAAGGGTTGGCCGGTGAGTCGGCCATGCCCATTGTGCATATCCACTGTTTTCTTGTGTAGGTAAAAACCAATATTATTTCCTCACTTTTGCATTAGCCCAGTGGTTCCTCCAACCTGTAGGTCCCAGATGTTTTGCCAACTCCCAGAATCCTAACAGCTGGTAAACTGGCTGGGATTTCTAGGAATTGAAGGCCAAAATACCTGGGGCCCACAGGTTGGAGGGAACCACTGCTTAGCCTATCCCGCACTGATGTAAAGACCAAGCAATGTGTTTGTTGTTTACACCTTTTACTGAGCAATTTAATACACACAATACGAAAGGGAATTTATGTAATTGTGGCTTCCATATCAATGGAATGGTGAATATTTCCCAGGTTGTATCCTTCACTTGAATGCATTCATCAAATCCCAAGAAATTTAGGAGATCGAAGGTTTGCTGGATGCTGACATGCATAGAAATCTCCATTTCCCTTTTACTTAAGAACCAACCCTTACTTTAATCTTCCCTTCCATTTCATCCTCCTTTCTTCCATTGACAGTGGCTGCTGATGCCTGTAGTGGGGAAAGACCAAATAAAAATGGGTCTTGCAATGTATAACGTTTGGTCCCTGTGCCGTCACGCCACTTAAAGGGCTAAAACTAAAGATGTGCTTTCTATCTAAAGCCTGGGGGACTGCAGGTGTCTTCTTTTCAGGGCTCAGGGGTCCCAAAAACCACTTCAGGTTAAAGTTGAACCTAAGCACAAAGTCAGTTTGTAGGCAAACCTAGTGAAGGTTGCAGCCAGATAGCCCAAAAAACAACAGGATAGTACAGGACTATAGCAAGGTAAATTAGCTCTACTATCCACACTTACAGCAACACAAAGTTAAGGTAGTTAAAGACCTATAGTACCTTACAATGGCCTTTCTGAAGCTGACCTAGCTTGACCAAGAGCACGTTTGAATCGTTCTCTAGCTGAGAGAAAGACTAAGAGAGATCTCAAAATGGAGGATGGTGCCTAGGGGAAAAACGGGGTTTCAACTCAGAGGATATTTTTGCAGCCAATGGCTGCAAAGTCTTACTAAACTGGCTGAAAAGCCTTGCAAACATCAGCCACCAGGGTGCTACTGAGCTTGCATTGGCCCTGGAAAGATGGCAAGGATGCTTTATCCTGAAACTAAGTAAAACCTGTCTGGTGGACGCAACAGTCTCTCATATGGATTCTTTCTTTATCCCTGAGGTGGACTCCATCTCTT
>JARBWK010001579.1:0-18360 GCA_030556195.1 Anolis apletophallus | reverse complement strand
AATGTTTTCATTCGCTATGGTTGCCATTAACATAAATTCCATATTGACTTGGATTGTTATTTTGAAAAGTTTCCCCATTTTCCTAGTTATTTTGTTCCAAAACGTTTTTGCATTTTAACAGTCCCACCACATATGTGCATACCAGCCTTTCCCTGCTTTACAGTGCCGACACATCGGACTTAGTCCTGTACCCATGTTCGCTAATTGAGCTGGTGTCCTATACCATTTCTAGAGAAATTCCCTTTCTAAATCTTTATATTTTTCCATTTTAATTTTGTTTTACCCCTTCTTTAATTCCTCAATAATTTGTTTTGTGAGTATCTCCTCATTCTGCCATTTATTTTGTAATGTTCAAACTACATATTCCTCACCTTTTATCATTATTTTATATAATTCCCCTACTAAACCTTTCAATGTCTTCTGTCCTTTCATAAGTATGTTCTCAAATTTATTTTCTTTGCTTAAACATTCTCCATATTTCCCTTGTTTGAGTTTGTTATATAGCCCCCCTACTTTTATCCAGTTTTTATTTCCCATTTTTTCTATTATCCTGTCCATGGGGATCAATTGACCATTTATATCGTACATATCCTATTTATCTTTCATATCTTCCCACGATTGTAATATTAAATACACACAAACCAATGTCTCTATTGAAAGAGCAAATTAACCACTATTTAAAAATACATCTCTCAAAGGAAAATAAATATAGGATTCACAAAAGATAACTGTAAGGGATCGGGTGGGCGATTCCGGTTAAGGGAGTTACATAACCAAGGGAAAAGAATCAAACTAGGAATGTTTACCCCTGGAATCTGGACTGATTACTCTGGGCCCCTCTACACAGCCATATAATCCAGAATATCGAGGCAAAAATCCCACAATATCTGCTGTGAACTGGGTTATCTCAGTCCACAGTGCTATATATCCCAATTCAAACCAGAATATATGGGAATTTTTTCAGCTGTGGAGAAGGGGTCTCAGTTGGTGTCTATTTTCCTGAATTCTGTTCCTCATTTTTTTCCCCTGAAGAGGCAGCACCATGACTTTTGGCTGATGCAACAAATTCCCTGAATGGCTTTCAGAGTCCTACAAGGGATATGAATTTGCACCCACCTTTTACAGCAGGGCTCCCCAAACTAAGGCCCGTGGGCCGGATATGGCCCTCCAGGTCGTTTACTTGGACCTCAGTCAGGGTCAACCTTAGTCTGAAATGACTTGAAAGCACACAACAAGAACAACAATCCTTTTTCATCAGCCAAAAGCATGTCCAAACTTCCCATTGAAATACTAAGTTTGTATGTGTTACAATTGCAACAATTCAACTGCGGCTGGCGGGGACGAGAGACAGGGCCTTCTCGGCTGTGGCCCCCTGCCTGTGGAATGCGCTTCCAAGCGAAATACGATCAACTCCATCCTTCCTAGCTTTCAGGAAGAAAGTAAAATCGTGGCTGTGGGACCAGGCATTCACACAGTAACTGCAGCACTTTATTTGGAACGGTCTGTTTTAACAACAGACATGAAACACGGCTTCCGCCATTGATTGATTATTTGAATGTGCATTGTATAGATAGAATTTTAAATGAACTGGATAGCTAATGTTTTAATGTTAATGTTTTAATCTTGTTGTATTAGTGTTTTATATTGTGTATTGTTGCCGGCATATCTAATTGTGCCTTGTAAGCCACCTTAATTTTCCCCCTCCTTGGGGGTTGAGAAGGGCGGGTTAGAAATACAGTAAATAAATAAATAAATAAATAAATAATTGTTCTTCATTTTAATTATTGTATTGTTTAAAGTATTTTTGCACTCCAAATAAGATATATGCAGTGCGCATAGGAATTCATTCATGTTTGGGGGTTTTTCGAATTCTAATCCAGCCCTCCAACTGTTTGAGGGCCCTTGTTTTATGGTGTGGGGAGAAAAGTAGTTGAGACAGCCACAAAATAGGAGAAACCCCAAAATAGCGTCTTGAAGAGCCTATGTTATGCACGCTACATGTAGTCTTGGAAGAGTCCTTCTTTTAAGCAGAACACCTTTCTCCTTGGATTTGACTCTGCATGAGCTGAAGTCCAAGGTGTGTGCATTTTATGCTCCTTGGCCTCTCACAGACGTTGCTAATGACATAAAACCATCACAAGAGAAAATGTAAATGTCCCTAGTGCTCTTTTAAATGTGAATATCGGGAATTGAGGTATGGTCTTCTTATTTCACCATCATATCTACCAAGAAAGGAGCTGTTATATTACTTACCTTTTCACAGCTGCCTGTGTTCCTATAACTGGACTAAGAGAGAAGCTGAGGGACCAATGCGTGTCCGAGTGGGCAAGGCTATGAAGAAGATCAGGAGGTCAAGTGTGGGAGTCACCACGTCAGCACGTTCTATGCTCTGTTGCTTGTTTACTTAAAATAACACACTTAAGGCTTTGATCCACCCTTTGTTCTTTTCTAGAAACAACTCAATATGCATCTATACTGTTGAGTTAATGCAGCTTGACATCCACATTGACTCTCATGGCTACAAACTATGGAATTAGGGAATCGTAGTTTTATGAGGACATTAGCTTTCTGTACAAAAACCACAAGTGTCACATCAAACTGCATACCCCAGGATCCCATAATATCAAGCCAGGATAAATACAATTGTGTCCTATTGCATTAATTCTACAGACTTTCTAAGATATATTAAGGCAGGTCTAGTAAATGTTGGAAAGATGAGAAAAAATTATGACATAGCTCTATAGCTACCATTAAATAATTATAATGTTATAATAGTCATGTTAACTATGGAATAAACATGGTACTGTAGACTTTGTAGATCTTTGATGATATGAACTTTGAAACAAAACATAACATATGGGAACCAAATTTTATTACCCTGTTTTACTCCAAAAATGTGTAAGTGCTTATTTTCAGGGGATCCTATTTTTTGTAATTGACTTTTTAATTATCTGTAATTAGGGCTTTTTTTTTTGAAGTAGGGCTTATATTTTCAGCATCCTCAAAATTCATTCTCAGGTTTATTTTCAAGGAAAGTCTTATTTTGGGGGAAACAGGGTATACTTGTATTTTTATTAGTGTCTCAAGAAAGCATATCACTCCCTTGTTAAAAGTTTCCCTGGCTACTAATTCATTTCAATCAGAATTCAGAGTGCTGATCATGACCTATAAAGTTATTTATAACTTACGTCTAAACTATCTGATAACCATGGGCTCATCTACACTGACCATATAATGCTGTCTGAATGCTGGCTGAAGTTAGCTTCAAATTGCAGCAGCTAAACAACACTTACCTCCAAAGTGTGCTGCAGCACAGGTTAAGGATGGTAAAAGTTTCCCCTTGACATTAAGTCTAGTTATGGCCAACTCTGAGGAGTGGTGCCCATCTCAATTTCAAAGACAAAGAGCTGCCATTGTCTTTAGACACCTCCTAGGTCATGTGGCTGGCATGATTGCATGGAGTGTCATTACCTTCCTGCCAAAGTGGTACCTATTGTTGCACTCTAGACCTGAAGGATCCCTCAGTAAACCACTTGAGACCAGCCGTGATTAAATGCTTTATTTAGAATAAATGGATAGAATAAAAGAGTTAGGAATATAGTCCATCGATGCCCCAAGCATCAGGGTATTGCAATGCAATAGTCCAAAGGTAAAGGTTCAATAAACACAGAAATAGTCTTGATGCCCCAATGGGCTAAATCTAGGATAAGTTCTTGGCAACAAAGGCTTGTCAAATAAGAGAGTCCAAAGGCTGTAAGGCCCACTGGCCCAGGCTTGATTTTCCGTGAAGCTTGGCAAGGTAGCTGAACGTTGGTACGAGATGCCGCGCACCTCTGGGTCTTAAGTTAAAAGCCCCCCAAGGCTTTTATCTATCAGATGCTGGCTGTGTCGTAACTGGTTCCCATGAACAGTTCCTCGGCTGGGCTTTCTCATGCCTCCCGAATCAGGATGGTATGTCAACTCATTAGTGCTTGCACCTGGAAGGAAGGGAGGCAACCAGACTCCACTTTCCCCGCTCTTCTTATCGGCCCGGGATGGAGCTAGGCTGTGTCTGTCCTTGAACGTTGGTTGAACTAGAGGCCTCTGCAGAGGCTTGCTTTCTGGCCTAACTGAAGTCTTGAAGTTATCATGGCTGTGGTCTTGCTTGGAGTCAGGCAGGGGCATGACACCTATTGATCTACTCACAGTTACATGTTTTTGATCTGCTACGTTGACAGAAGCTGGGGCTAACAACGGGAGCTCACCCCGTTCCACAGATTCGAACTGCTAACCTTCCTGTCAGCAAGTGCTGCAGCTTAGCATTTTAACTCGCTGCACCACCGTGGCCCCCTAAGGATGGTAAAGTACATCAAACAAAGTCAGGAGACAGTCCTAAATAAGCCAGTTCATGCTCTGCAGTGAATCTCAAACCTTGCCTGGCAAAATTGGCTTCACAGAACAAGAATCACATTGTAGACACTAGGCCTGTTTTATCACGGAAAAAATGGCTTCAAAAGTCGATTCGGGTGTAGGGGTGCCAGATGAATGTAAAAACATACTACAATACATTAAGGATCAGAAGTCATCACAATTCTACAAACAGGGAGAACCTAACAACTGTCTTCTACCTGCAGTAAGTAGTCAACAAGAAAATAATTATACATACAAATATGAGGTAATACAGCACCGGAGCCAAAAGGCTGGGGGAGATACAATAGTCCACAGTTCAAACCTGATCAGCTGTGGACTAAAGTTAAACTCCCGCTGTGGTCAAGGCTTTCCTTCCCTCCAAGACAATTTGAATGATTCAGATATCTTAGGTGATTTACATATTCTTATATAATATACTTTATAACTTCCTTACATACAGGATTATATATTATATAGATCATTTTCCTTTTTTCAATCCACTTATCTTTCCATCACCCACTTGGATCTCCTGCTGTGGACATGGCTTTCCCTCCTACCTTGGAGGGAAGGAAAGGCATGTTCAAAGCGGGTTAAACTCCTAGTTTGGACAAGGCTTTCCTTCCCTCCAAGGCAGGAAGGAAAGCAATGTCCAAAGTGGAAAAATGACATCCGAGATGCTAACCGAGTATGGCGACGGGAAGCTTCGAAATGGGGAATCCACTTCCTGTTTGGCAAACTCTGTTTGGTATCGATTCATTTATCGAAAGTACCAAAAAAATTCCAAAAATCAGATGTATCCGATGATCAAAAACAGGCCTAGTAGACACCCATTGGGCTGAAGCGCTTTGTTATGAATGGAAAAGAAATAAAGAGAGTCATTCTCACAGCAGTTGGAACACAGATAAATAAAATATCCATCAGACTTGTATGGGCCGAGCCAAAAGTGTTTACTTTGCTAATATATAACCAAGTAACTGATACAGGATTCAGGCCCACCATTTCCTAATATTTCTCCACTTTTTTTAGTCTTTGGTCAGCTGTTCATTATCAAGCTGTCTGAAAAGAAGAGTACAAAATAACCTTACCTTTAAGGCGAATCCCTTTGCATATCCTTCTTTACAGAGTTCTCGTTGACTCCAAAAACCTAATTTGCCTCCGTTTCTCACCAGGAGATCATCCGGGAGAAGATGTCGAGCATCACCACACCTGAAGCAATAGGTAAGCATCACAAAGCAAGTACTGACTCGGAGATCCATGGCTGGAAGTCTGCTCTAGATGCAACATAATGAAACAATTTATTTATTTGTCACCTTCCTGCAAAAGTGGAACTCAAAATAGTTCAAGACATGATGTAAATAGGATGTAACTCAAACCAGGAATGCTTGTGATATTAAACACACACAAACTAATTGAAAGAGCAAATTAACCACAGTTTAAAAATACATCTGTCAAAGGGAAATAAATATAGGATTTCACAAAAGATCTGGTGGGCTATTCCGGTTAAGGGAGTTATATAACCAAGGGAAAAGAATCAAACTAGGAATGTTTACCCCTGGAATCTGGAGTGATTCCTCAGGGCCCTTCTGCACAGCCATATAATCAGGGGTGGTCATACCGGTAGGCAAAGGACGCCACTGCGTGGAGCACCATCTAAAGGATGCCATCTAAAGGGCGCATTCCCCCGCCCGCCAGACAGCGTACGGCCGATGGCCTTGTGCGCTCCGACGCCGTTGGAGGAGCCGCGACGGGGCTGGAGCATGAAGAGGAGGAGAAGGGAGAAGGAAACACACACACACTTCTTCCTTCCCTTCCCTTCCCTCCCTCCCCCCCTCTCTCTCCGGGACCCGCGGAGAAAGCCCTTCTCTTCCATTTCCCTTCCCTTTTCCCTTCACTTCCCTTCTCCTCCCTCCCTTCCCTTTTCTTTCCCTTTTCTTTCCCTTCCCTTCTCCCTTACTTTCCTTTTCCCTTTTCTTCCCTTCCCCTTCCTTTCTCTCTTTCTTTCTGGGAGTTTCTTGTTTGCGCCTGGGGACTGATCGACCAGCCTCAAAGGTATCTGGGGGGGGGGAGGGGTGTCATAGGATCCGCATCTCCTCTAGAATCCAGTGCCCTCCAGGAGAGGCTTGGTCACCTTACCATACCTTTACCTTCTCCTGCTCAAGATTGTGCCTCACCAAACAACATCTCTCAGGATTACATAACATTTAGTGGTTAAAGTGTGTGGGTATTGTAGCCTGTGTGGGTATGTCTTTTGTGAGAGAGCCTGCGCACAGGAGCTTCTGGGCATGCGCGGAAGGGTGGGGGGCAAAATAATGTTCGCTTACCATTTAAAATTACCTTAGACCGGCCCTGCATATAATCCAGAATATTGAGGCAAAAATCTCACAATATCTGCTGTGAACTGGGTTATCTCAGTCCACATTGCAATACATCCCAATTCAAAGCAGAAACTATAGGAATTTATTCAGCTGTGGGGAAGGGGCCTCAGTCTGTATCTATTTCCCTGAATTCAGTTCCTCATTTTTTTTTTTCCTGAAGAGGCAGCACCATGACTTTTGGCTGATGCAACAAATTCCCTGACTGGCTTTCAGACTCCTACAAATGAGCTGAATTTGGACCCACCTTTTACATCAGGGGTCCCCAAACTCAGACCCGTGTTCTGGATATGGCCCTCCAGGTCATTTACTCGGCCCGCACTCAGGGCCAACCTACGTCTGAAATGACTTGAAAGCACACAACAACAACAACAACAACAACAACAACAACAACAATCCTTTTGCATCAGCCAAAAGCATGCACACACTTCTCATTGAAATACTAAGTTTGTATGTGTTAAAATTGTTCTTCATTTTAATTATTGTATTGTTTAAAGTGTTGTGGGGTTTTTTTGCACTTCAAATAAGATATGTGCAGCGTGAATAGGAATTCATTCGTGGTTGGGGTTTTTTTTTCAAATTCAATCCAGCTCTCCAACAGTTTGAGGGCCCTTGTTTTACAGTGTGTGGTGAAAAGTAGTTGAGGAAGCTTTAGAAGAAGTGGGAGAAACCCCAAAATAGCGTCTTGGTGAGCCTATGCTATCCACGTCACATGTTGTCTTGCACGAGTCCTTCTTTTAAGCAGAACACCTTTCTCCTTTGATTTGACTTTGCATGAGCTTAAGTCAAGGATGTGTGCTTTTTATGCTCCCTGGCCTCTCACAGACGTTGCTAATGACATAAAACCATCACAAGAGAAAATGTAGATGTCCCTAGTGCTCTTTTAAATGTAAATATCGGGAATCGGGGTATGGTCTTCTTATTTCACCATCACATTTACCAAGAAAGGAGCTGTTATATTACTTACCTTTTCACAGCTGCCTGTGTTCCTATGACTGGACTAAGAGAGAGGCTGAGGGAACAGTGCGTGTCCGAGTGGGCAAGGCTACGAAGAAGATCAGGAGATCAAGTGTGGGAGTCACCACGTCAGCACGTTCTATGCTCTCTTGCTTTTTTACTTAAAATAACATCCTAAGATATCTCAGGACGGGAGGAGGTCACTTTATACCGGCGGCGCTTAAACCTTTTGAAGCAAAATCAGTCACACAAATGCTGTATGGAGCCCAGCTTGGACCCTTCTCAAATTATGCCCCACTAGAGCGTGTCCAATCGAAATTCCTAAGAGCGGCTCTACATGCTCCCAGATGTGTCCCTAACGCTACCCTGCGATTGGAGACAGGCTTCATGAAAGTGGAAGCGAGAATATGGACAGCTATTCTCAATTACTGGCTACACCTATGCTTCTCCCCATGTGGTCTTGCCCCCCTAATCATGAGAGACGACTTCCAGTCCACATGGATTAAAACAGTAGCAGCAAAGATCGCAACGCTAGGTTTCTCCCAAGGACAATTGCTAAGCATGAGATGGGACCAAGCCAAGGATCTCATTAAACAACGGATCCTGGACATAGAGCGCCAATCCGACCTAGCCTGTTCCCCAGCCTTCATTGTTAGTGAAGCCACTAGATACCTCACTGCCCCCATGGCATACCTAATAGACCTGGAGGTGCCCAAACACCGAAGGGCTTTTATCCTGGCAAGATGCCATGCCCTCCCATCGGCTGTATTGGAGGGGAGGTATCGGAAGACCCCCTTCAAGCAGAGACTATGCCCCTGTGGGTCTGGTCATGTGGAAACAACTGAGCACGTGCTTCTTCAATGCATGTTCTACAGAGATCTTAGATCCAATCTCATTGGACCATGGCTTTTAAAGTACCTGGGGCACAGTGAAAGATGTTATTCCACCCTGCTGCTTTCGGACTCTAACACTGCAATGACTTACAGTGTTGCTAAGTTCTGTGCTGCTGCCCTTAATATCAGACGGGTGATGATTGACACCGTAAGGCAACACAATCCTGTCTTTTAAAATATAATTTTATACTGATTTCTAGTCTGATTTTAAATAACTGTTTACTGGGGAGTTGTCCTTCTCCTCTTAGGGCGCTTGTGCCCGGTTTGTGCTGGTCTGTGACCGTAATAAAGTTTTGATTGATACTTAAAATAACAGACTTAAGGCTATGATCCACCCTTTGTTCTTTTCTAGATACAACTCAATATGCATCTCTACTGTAGAGTCAATGCAGGTTGACACCACATTATCTGTCATGGCCACAAAGTATGGAATTAGGCGAATCATAGTTTTATGAGGACCTTAGCTTTCTGTACAAAAACCACAAGTGTCACATCGAACTGCATACCCCAGAATCCCATAGTATTGAGCCAGGATAAATACATTTGTGCCATATTGCATTAATTCTACAGGCTTTCTAAGATATATAAAGGCAGTTCTAGTAAATGTTGGAAATGTGGGAAAGAAATGTGGGACAGATATGGCATGTGGTGGTCTCACATAGGGAAATGTAAATATCATTTTGTTCTTCTCTTTGTGAAGTTACAAGATCACTTTTTCAAAAGATTCACAGAGAAAATGTTTTTGCATATAAAATAGGATGTGCAAAAAAACATTGTATTTTGTGCAAAATACAGTGTTGGATTTTGGGGGGTGTATAATGTTGCTTCTCATGGATTCCTTATATCACTCCATGTAAAGAAAGGGTACACATAAACAATTAAGAATCAATCTGAGATTTCACTCTGTAGTGTCAAAAAAGAGAATGAGTTCTCAGTGTTGCCAACTTGCCAAAATAAACATGGCTGGAATTCAGAATGGACTTAGGTCTTCATAAGTGGATTTTCTTGTGCAGTACTTTTATAACATCCATATTCACATAGGAGCTCCTTTTCTATTACGGCATATGCTAAATGTTGTGAAATGGCACCATGACCCCGTGGCCCTCCAAGTCAACTAAGAAGCGGAGGAGGCTCCGCACCAGGACTTTCTGGAACATTAGTTCCAGGAGCTGGGAGCACTCTCCGGTGAGTCCCCAGCCCTGGAAACAGGACAAGTCAACAGGCAATAGACTTATCTCTAAGCTACTGGGACCAGAGGGTAGAGACGGTTCCTCTCCCCCTGGTCTAGAGACTTTCTATGATTTCCTGGGAGCTCCACAGCTCCCTGATTTTGATTGTGTGACAGATGTCACTTTTAGACGACCCTTTTTGGCAGCACGTCAGTCTGCATGGGACCTGAGTTTTACCCCAGACCCACGTTTTGCTACTAATTCCTTTAAATGTTGTATACCCCCTTTACTCCCCCCCCCCCTGTCTATGTAATCACCTCTCTATCCTGTTTTGTTGTTCTCTGTTATGTGTCAAATTCTGTAAACCGTTCCGAGCCCTCGGGCAGCGGCGGTATAAAAGTTCGAAGCATAAATAAATAAATAAAAATTGTCCAATTGATATCAATATACATCAGGCAAATATTGGTTTGTTGTCATAATAAATGCCTCTTTGGGCCAGGGGAAATTCCCGTCTTGCCTTAAGCAGTAGGCATGGTTAGGTCCAGTCGGAACCTTCGTAATTTGAATTAAATTCAGATCAAATTCCTTTTTGAAGTGATTTCGAAGCGATTTGAGAACCTGGAAGTACCCTTGCCATTTCGAAGCCACTGCCGCCATCTTTGTTCCAACTCAGGAAGTGAATCAGAAAAGACCCAGCGTTTGGAGGCAAGCAGCAGCTTGAATGCTGGAATGCTCGCCTCCAGCCAATGAGGGGAAGCCATGTGGGAAGGGGCGGGGTTTCGGCATGGCAGCCATTGCCCTTTAAAAAGGGACTAGGCAACTTGGGTGGGCAAGGTGCCATGCCACCGTTTTTCAAGGGAACAAGAGGGTTGGAATTTTTTTTCCTTTTTGAAGCAGTGATTTTCACTTTCAACACACCTCTATCCCCTTTGGGTTACACTTTGGATTTTGGATCCCAGAAAGTCCCTTTGAACTTTGGAAAGCCCAGTTCGATCTGCCCCCTCCCTCTTGACTTTTAGGAAGCTGGTGAAAACATGGCTGTGCAATGAGGCCTTCGCCAATGAGGGAGGAGACCACTAGTTGACTAAAGTCGCTGACCACCAGACATGGACTGTATACAAGGGCTGAGCTGGATATGATTTTAATGTGGCAGCTTGTTTTGTGTACAGGATTTACTGTATTGGTACTTGTTAATTTTACTGTGAATTTTAGATGTTTTTAGATTTTAAATGTTAGCATTGAATTTTTGCTGTTTGCCGGTCTGAGTCCCTCTATAGATATGAGAAGATCGGGGTACAAAAGTTTTAAATAAATAAATAATTCTGCTAATAATTTCCTTGGGGAACCACACCATACCACTTTGGAGCCCCCTTTGTCTGCTTTGGGTTTCACGTTGTACTTTTGGAAACTAGAAATCTCCTGATCTAATAATTTCCTTGGGGAACCACACCATACAACTTTGGAGCCCCCTTTCTCTGCTAGGGTTACACGTAATTTTGGAAACTAGAAATCTCCTGATCTAATAATTTCCTTGGGGAACCACACCATACAAAGTTTGGAGCCCCCTTTTCTGCTGCTTACACGTTACACGTTGTACTTTTGGAAACTAGAAATCTCCTGATCTAATAATTTCCTTGGGGAACCACACCATACAACTTTGGAGCCCCCTTTCTCTGCTAGGGTTACACGTAATTTTGGAAACTAGAAATCTCCTGATCTAATAATTTCCTTGGGGAACCACACCATACAACTTTAGAGCCCCCTTTCTCTGCTTGGTTACACGTTGTACTTTTGGAAACTAGAAATCTCCTGATCTAATAATTTCCTTGGGGAACCACACCATACAACTTTGGAGCCCCCTTTCTCTGCTTGGTTACACGTTGTACTTTTGGAAAGTAGAAATTTACTATAATCTGCTAATAATTTCTACCACTGTGGCAAGTTTTGTCAGTAGCGGTCTAAAAATGAAGGAAAGGGAATCCCCCAAGCTTTGCCTGTCTCATTTGCAGGTTTTCGCGTATTGTGTAATCACGGCCACCATTAATGAAGCAAATCAGAGATTTCAGAAAATTCCGACTTTTTCTGGAAAATTTCAGAAATCACTTTGGAATCAAATCGCCAGTGCCCCCTACATCTGAAATGTGTTTTGAACCATTTTTTCCTTGATCAAACAAGCCTATTAAGCAAGCCTATTTATTTAAAAAAGACTTCTTTTGACCTGACTGTATGTAACAACTACAGACCAATTTCCAACATCCCTTTTTGGGCAAGGTTCTGGAGTGGGTGGTCACCTCGCAGCTCCAGAGATCGATTGCAATCTTTGTAACACTGATTTTCTGGATCGTTTGCAGTCTGGCTTCAGGCCTGGGCACAGTACCGATACGGCTTTGGTCTCCTTGGTGGATGACCTCTGCAGGTAACTGGACAGGGGGAGTGTGACCCTCCTAGTTCTCTTGGACATCTCAGTGGATTTCAGTACCATCGACCATGAGATCCTTGTTGAGAATAAAAATGTAAGTGGGCAAATTATATTGTAAAATGTAAGAATAATGTAAAATATGTGTTTATTTTAAATGGGACTACTTGGAGTAAGTTTGTTACAAACTTACTTGAAGCCAGAAGCCTCCAGAAGGTGCTGGAAAAAGTTACAGCTGTAGGTGTTTTGCAGCTATCCCTGTATAAAATAAGGCAGCTGAGAGACTGACCTGGGGTGAGGAATTTTGTTTTGAAGAAGCCAGCAACTTTGCAGAGGAGGACGTCGAAAAGAAGACGGAAGGTTTATGTTGTTTCTTATGGACTATTTGTTTGCTAATACTGTCGTTTAATTGTGCCTGAACATATTTCATTTAAAGAGCTTTATTTCTAAAATAAATGACTCTTGAATTTTTTAACTACAGAGAGCCAGCTTAATTGACAAAAAACAATACTCAGATCAATACAGAATCCCAACAGTCCTCCTGGGAAGACTCTCTGGGATGGGACTGGGGGGCACGGTTTTACTGTGGCTCCGATCCTTTCTAGAGGGTTACTCCCAGTTGGTGAAGCTGAGGGACTCCTGCTTGGACCCCTGTCCATTGACCTTTGGGGTCCTGCAAGGATCTATTTTTTTCCCCACTTGTTATTTAACATCTACATGAAACCGTTGGGAGAGGTCACCCGGAGTTTTGGAGTGTGGTGCCACCTCTATGCAGATGAAACCCAATTCCACTACTCTTTTCCACCTGAATCTAAGGAAGCCCCTCGGATACTGGACGAGTGCTTGGCCGCTGTGTCGATATGCATGAGGACGAACAAGCTGAAGATTAATCCTGACAAGACAGAGGCCTTCCAGTCAGGCGCTCACCTGACCGGGTTATTGGGTGGCAACCTGTGCTGGATGGGGTTGCACTCTCCCTGAAGTCACATGTCCTCAGTTTGGGGGTCCTCCTGGGTTCAGCACTGATGCTGGTCGGACTTTATCATTGTGGTCCATCCATTAATTAACTCTAGATTGGACTACTATGTGCTCTACATGGGGCTACCCTTGAAGACGGCCCGGTAACTACAACTTCTCCAAAGCTCGGCAGCCAGATTAATAACTGACATGATTTATGTATTTATTTATTTATTTATTTATTTATTTATTCAGGCTTCTATGCCACCGACTCCCTGAGGCTCGCGGCGGCTCACAGGAACCGAAGGTGCAATAAAACACAGAGCAATGCAATAAAAACATCTAAAACAATTAAACAATTAAAACAGCAAAAGTACAAAACTCCCAGATACAGTTCAGAAATTGAACAGCGTAACACCCCAGGACGGCGGCTAAGCGGAGCATGGGCAGGACCTACTCACCGAAGGCCTGCTTAAACAGGTAAGTTTTGCAGGCACGTCTAAACGGGAGCAGGTCCTTTATGGTCCGCGTTCCGGCCGGGAGGGCGTTCCACAGCGTAGGAGCTATGACAGAGAACGCCCTCCGGCAGGTAGATGTCAGTTTAGCCAATTTCGCCGAAGGTATCTCCAACAAGTTAGCATCCTCGGAACGTAGTGATCTCGGGGGACAATATGGGGTGAGTCGGTCCTTCAGGTATGCTGGCCCCAGGCCGTGCAAGGCCTTAAAGGTAAGAACCAACACCTTGAAGGAGATCCGGTGCTCAATTGGGAGCCAGTGCAGATTCTGCAAAACAGGTGTAATGTGGCAACCTGCTGGGGTTCCAGACAGGAGCCGGGCAGCAGTGTTCTGCACCAGCTTGAGCTTCCGGGTCGCCGACAAAGGAAGGCCAACGTAAAGCGCGTTATAGTAATCCAGCCTTGAGATGACCGTAGCTTGGATCACTGTGGCCAGGTCATTCCGGGAGATATAGGGGGCCAGCCTCCGAGCCTGTCGCAGATGAAAAAAAGCAACCTTGCTGACTGCGGGGACCTGGGCCTCCATGGTCAGCTGGGAGTCCAGATGAACCCCCAGGCTCTTAACGGAAGGCGATGGGCATAACGCCACACCGTCCAGGGTCAGAAGCTGGACACCTACACCACCCGGACGGCCTGACCACAAGATCTCCGTCTTCGCCGGATTCACCCTCAACCTACTGGCTCGCAGCCATCCAGTAATGGCCTCGAGGCAGTGTTGGAAATTATCAGGGACGGATCCCGGCCTGCCCTCCATCCTCAGAATGAGCTGGGTGTCGTCAGCGTACTGGTGGCACTCCAGCCCATAACTCCGCACCAGCTGTGCAAGCGGCTGCATGTAGATGTTAAACAACAGAGGGGAGAGGATGGCCCCTTGCGGAACTCCACAAACTAATGAGGAGCCCTCGGAAACCACCTCACCCCTCCTCACACGCTGGGACCGCTGGTGGAGGAAGGAGGTCAGCCATTTAAGAGCTGTCCCCCTCACTCCAGCCATGGCCAGGCGGTGGATCAATAGATTGTGGTCGACCGTGTCAAACGCTGCCGTGAGGTCCAATAACACGAGCAGCACAGACCCGCCTTGGTCGAGCTGGCAGCGGAGTTGATCTGTGATGGAGACCAGAACCGTCTCCGTCCCATGCCCCGAACGGAAGCCGGACTGGAAGGGGTCTAGCCATGTTGCATCATCTAAGAAGGACTGCAACTGCTCCATTACTGCCCTCTCAACTACCTTCCCAATGTACGAAAGTTTCGACACTGGTCGGTAGTTGGAGGGAACCGCAGGATCTAATGACGGTTTCTTCAGTAATGGAGCTACCACCGCCTCTTTAAAGCACTCTGGAGAGACTCCTTGCTCAAGGGAGCTATTTACGATGTTCAACAGAGGCCCACGTAACCCCTCCAGACAAGATCTAACAAGCCAGGAGGGGCACGGGTCGAGGGAGCAGGTGGTAGGCCTGGTTGCAGCCACAATTTTATCAACAGCATCTGCGTCCAGTGGCTGAAACCAGTCAAGGGTGGGCCCGGCGGAGGGCCACGGAGTCTCAAGCTCTCTTACTGTATCAACTGTGGCAGGAAGGTCCCGGCAGAGATTCAGAATCTTATCTGTAAAATAGCTCTGGAAGGCACCGGCAGTAGGGGTCTGATCACTGCTTTTTGGGACAGTAGGGACCGTCATCAAAGACCGAATTACCTTGAACAATTGAGCCGGGCGTGAGCTAGCAGACGCTATCAAGGCGGAAAAGTACACATTTTTGGCCGCCTTGACAGCACACTCATAAGCATCTTTAAATAGCTTATAAGCTGATACTGAGGCTCCGTCACGGAGGTTCCTCCACACGCGCTTTAGCCGTCTCTTCTCCCGCTTCATCGACCTGAGGTCCCCTGTATACCAGGGGGATCGATGATTGCGGGGGCGGAGAGGGCGCCTAGGGGCAATCTCATCGAGAGCTCTGGCTAACGAGGTGTTCCAGGCTTGAACCTGCTCATCGACAGAGACGCTGATAGACTCCAGATCCCTCAGAGCATTCAGGAACCTTTCGGGTTCCATAAGTCTCTTCGGGCGAACCAAAATCTGTTTGGCGCCCTTGCATGGAGGGGGCGGTTGCTCAACCCGGATCCTTAGGGCACAGTGGTCCGACCATGGAACCTCTATTACGGAGGCTAGGTCCACTTGAATCCCTGCACTAAATACCAGGTCGAGGGTGTGCCCGGCCGAGTGTGTGGGCCCCGAGTTACAGAGGGAGAGGCCTAATGTCGCCATGGTCGAAATTAGGTCCGCGGCTGCGGATGGAATTGAGGCTGCATCGGCATGGACATTGAAGTCCCCCAGAACAATAAGTCTAGGAAATCTCAATGCCCACTCCAACACAGTCTCTAGCAGCCGCGCCAGGGTCTCTGCTGGTGCGCTAGGCGCACGGTACACCAGCAAGATCGCCAGGCTCTCCTGGGACTCCCACACCAGGCCGGCACTTTCAAGCCCCGAGATGGTGAGCGCAGGGATCGCCCTAAGGTGTAATCCATCACGGGAGAGTATTGCTACCCCCCCTGTCCCCCGTTCCTATTCTGGTGCGTGGCAACGTAATCAGGGGGAACCACTTCCTGGAGACAGGTGTTATCGCTCTCCTGGAGCCAGGTCTCCGTTATACAGAAAAGGTCCGCTTTAAGGTCTTCACAAAACTCCCTGATAGTGGCGGTCTTATTCCGAATGGATCGGGTGTTAACCAGCACCAGAGTGGAAGGGGGGATAGCTGGATTTCTATCAACAGCGTGCTTCGGGATAGGATGCAGGTCAGAGCCAGGCCGAGTCCTTCTATGACTCAGTCTGGATCTCGCAGTTAATCTCGCATTTGGCCTGCGCCTACCGTACACACCCCTCCCCGAGATCACTGGAATACCTAGCGGACTTGGGTGACAAAGGTCAGCAGGGGGGTTAGCTTCCGGCACACCCCGTAAAAAGGGGAAGTCGGTAAGGGACCCTGGCCATTCTTCACCGGTTCTACTGACAGCCCAGTAGCCCCAGTCCTCCCCAACATTTGAGGGACCAAGATGGTGGGTGACGGGGCTTGGTCGCCGCCAGATAGTTCCTTCCCTCGGTTAGTCCTTGAGGGCGGCCTCAAGGACTAATGATGATTTGGTAATTGCAATTTTGTAGCTAATTTTTCATCAATACTATTATGTTGTAACAAAATTTGAAAAAATAATCTGTCTCTGTTTTGAAAGTGGTATTTTCTTTTTAATTGTGCAGTACTTGCTTTGAAGGTAGTTGTTATACACCAAAAATGTAATTTTTCTGGGTGCCACAAACTACGTTCAATTGGTTGAGACTCTAAGACAGGGGTCAGGAACCTTTTTGACTGAGAGAGCCATAAAAGCAAAATATTTGGAAATTTATTTCAGTGAGAGCCATATAATGTATATTATAATATATTTTAAGACTGAATTCAAGTAAATGTGAGTATATACGTACTTGCTTTGAAGGTAGTTAAATTGGTTGAGATATATATATATATATATATATATATATATATATAATTGTATATATATATATATCTATTATATAAAGGAGGTCCCGTCATGGAACGACCGTCCTAGGCAGAGAAACCTTACAAGGCAGAGACACCAAACTTGGCAACAAAAATAGGCCTCAGGCAAGGTAGGTTTTTAGCAAAAAAACCTTTCCCCCCCAAAATCTAGAAGGCCCCCAAAACAACAATTTAAAAAACCTACATTTCCCAGCGTCCTCTGCGGCCACCAACGAATCTCCCGGCCTCTACATTCTGACAACATGATTGGTTGCCAATGAGGGAGTATTTGCATAACGCCTCTATTGGCCAGCCAACATGAACATTCTGACCCATAATAAACTGGCAGAGGAGGATAAGGCAAAGGCCTGAGGCAGTCACCAACACAAACACCCAATTCACTTCCTACAGAAAATTTAAACCCCTACAAATCACAGACCACACCCAAAATTGACAGTAAGGCTTCATTAACTTGATATCCCTGACTACGCCTCACTTAATGGGATGTTGTTTAAGCTCTGAATTGACAGTAAGGCTTCATTAACTTGATTTTCCCGACTAGGTCTCAGCTCATGGGACATTGTGTATGGCCTGAATTTACAGTAACCTACCTTGGCACACAGAGCCCCTATGACCCATGCTACATTCTACTGCAGTTTGGAGGAGGGTGGACCATGGATGATGGGATTTGATGTACCTCCATGGATAATGGGATTTGTAGTACTTTCAAACCCTTCAATCCCCACAGATCACTATGGCCCAGAACCAAGACCGATAAAGACCCAACTTGGCACACAGTGACCCCATGACCCGCACTCCATCCAACTGCAGTTTAGAGGAGGGCACACCATGGATGATGGGATTTCAAGTACCTCCACTCACTTCCAAAGTACCCCACCCACACAAGCATCAACCTCTACATCAACACAGCAGACAGAAAGACAAAAAACATTGTATATCTGAAGCAGCCAATTAAGGAGTTATGGAACTCCGAGTAGAAAATTTACTTTATCAAAGCTACCTGAACGTGCGGGTACAAGGATGAGGGAAAACTCACGACAACTGTGAAGTAGGTGAAATCAAACGGGTTTATTGATGGCACCAGCTGGTGGGCTTCTGCCAGCATAACACGCTGCAATCAGGGGCAAAAGACCCCGTCACTCTCAATACA
>JARBWK010001578.1:0-18365 GCA_030556195.1 Anolis apletophallus | reverse complement strand
AAAACCTAGAAATTACCTGGGAATGACTGTATTACTTTTGAAGCAGCAAATTAGGAGTCCCAGAACTCTGGATGGCAAGTTACTTTCTTACCAACAGCAACGTGGACGTGCGGGCACAGGAACGAGAGAACGAAACAATTGACTGTTGAAAGTGAAGTCAAGTTTATTGAAATTTAACACCAGCTGGTGGGGTTCACCCACAGAACAAGCTGCTCTGGGCAAACGGCCCTCACATACTAAGAACATTCCTTAAATACCACTCATGGCGGCAGATCTTTTTCCCCACCCTCCTTCATCAGTCTGCATTGGCTGGTGTATCAGAACATATTTCATTATCCAATTGAACACAATATTTCAGTAGCATCACATCATTATCTGGCTCTATTTGTTAGAACACTGTGGCACTAAGAAATTCATTCCCACAGTACATTATCAGCTCTAGCCAGTGTGTCCTTGCTTTGCAACAAATCTACAGAAGCTTTCCCTGGGCGTCTGCCAGAGAGAAAGCTATGCTTGCCATGCGCAGCTTCTAACCAATCCATAACAATGTAAACAAAGCAGCATGTTAGACTGAGGCCAATCAAGGCTTTGTTATCACTGAAGACACATGATGTTCTTTTGGCAAATCACTGCCTGCTCTTGAGGTACCAATCAGGGTACAGCATTTACGGCTTGAATGCTAGTATGATTTCTAGCACAGGAAGCCAGCTATTCTAAAGCCTCTGCTTGTGCATCACTCTTCTCTGACTGTACTCCTGCACAAAGCCTCAACTCTGCTTTATTTTAGGTAAAGAGACCTATTTTTGAATGTTCTCCCATGGAAAGAACAACCTCCCCACAAGTAGAAAGGTATCTAGGTGGGCAAAGCAGGGAGAAATCTAGTCTTGAGCCTGATGCACCGGTTCTCTTTTTTGGTGATCACACATCGGATATTGTGTTGTAGATATGAATTTAATGAATTTGATCCGACTTACATCAACTAACAAAAAAATTGCACTTCCCCTTTTCACTATGACTCCCACCAGTCAGACCTTAACTAATAAAACATAAGAATGATGCCTTTCTGAAATCTGAGATCAGTCTATGTATTCTAAGTGGCCCCGATCCATTGATGGCTTAAAAGTCAATAGGGGTGGATATCTCCAATTTAAATACTTTGAAACCCGTTAATTATTCGTATTTAAAATTATTTTGACCCTATATCGACCCTCGGCATCCAACCCGGAAGTGAAGTTTCAAAACCGAACTCTGGATCGTCATTTTTTGTAAAGGGCATGTTATTACGTCATTTTTCCCCCTCCTCAGTTCTCAACTTGCGAGACAGGACTGGAAGGCAGCAGCATCCTCCTTTCTCCTCTTGCCAGCTGAGAGCTGAGGCGGGCGCTGGGCCTTGAGGATGCCTCCGCACCTCCTTCCCTGCTAAGATCTAAACTGCGTCAAGGCTTGATGCGGTTTAGATCTTAGCAAAAAGAAGTCTTGGAGGGCATCCCCTCGCATCCACACACCTCCCGTCCTTTCCTGCCACCTCAGAGGCACCCCGCATTAAATATAATGCGGGATGCCTCTGAGGGGGCTGGCAGGGAAAGGAAGGGGTGTGTGTGGATGCCTTGCATCCACACACCTCCCTTCCTTTCCCCGCCACCTCAGAGGCATCCCGGGTTAAATGTAATCTGCGATGCTTCTGAGCTGGGGGGGAGGGAAGAGTGCAGGGCTTGCCCTCCATTCTTCCCTCCCAGCTGGCATAACGAATAATAACGAAAATTCATTATTAATTACATTTCAATTATGAAATTTACTTAAAATTTTTCGGAATAATTTCTATAACGACCCAGCAAAGGAAATCCCCCCCCCCCCACGGGTTTGGAAGCAAATTTTTTATGGATCAAACACCCCGAAAAGTCAACCAAACTCTGCAATGATTGGTAACAACTTTAATTGGACTGTCCTGCTCACGTCAACATCTTCAGACTGTATTTCGGACCAACTTTAGGATCGGTACTCATCCTTAGGTCACTTCTTTATCTTTGTTTTTAAATTCCATTACTGTTTTTCGGGCCTAATTGCCGCCAGTCGTATTTCTGCTTGTGGATCAAATAATCCTCTGACACTTTCTATATCCTAATATGCTTACATTTTTAAATGAGTCACTGAATGCTCATGTCCCTTTTTAAAAAATTATTTGTGAGTGTCTTTTTCTGGTCTAATGACATGTGTGCTTACATCCTCTCCGTGTAGAAGCCATTTAGATTCTGCAGCATGCATGCCGCTAATGAATTGAAATGAGAGAAGAAATGACAAACCTTAGTCTGGAAGAAAGGGTCAGCACCTTTTCAAGCAAAGGTCCCCCTGTCATTTGAATGGAAATGTTAATTGGCTCTCTGCAGTTGAAATTAGCTGTGGCAGATGTTGGGATGGGATGGCATGAGCCAGGAGAGGGGAGAACGTTGAAAGAGTGGTGGCCGACAATAAAGACAAGAGGCTGCGATCTTGCACACTTCTTCCTCTTTCGGTCCCATAGACTTCAATGGGATCTCAGCCACTTTGTATGTGGGATTTTCTACCTGTGACCTCCACTGCCATATTGCTAGCAGTCCTTGATTTAAGATGATGAACCCAACAAAATGGCATTAAATATTCATCTTGAAATCAAGCATCTTCTTTCAGATCTAGTCAGAGGTAAGATGAGAACCAGAAACTATAGAATAAGTGAGTCATCAGGGATGAGGATAAGTCAGGATCAAAGGATAAACCATCAAGACCAGACCTGGGCATCTTGAGGCCCGCGGGCCACATACGGCCTGGCAGCCGAGGCTGACCGGCCCGGGTCTCCCTCAAGGCTTTGTCCTGAAGAGAGGGAGGCGAACTCCCATTGGCACGACTACACGTTTCCTGTCTTCCCTCCCTGTTTCCGTCCTTCTTTCCCTCCCTCCTTCCCTCTCTCTTTCCCTGTTTCCTTCCTTCTCCCTTCCACCACATGAACGCAAGAGGGAAGGAGGGGGAGTGCGCAAGGGAGAGGGGCGGGGTCAGAGCGGGAAAGGGGCAGGGACGAGGCCGGTGCGCACGTGGGGGGTGTGCTTCCATTCTCTCCTCGTCTTCCTCCTCTTCTCTTCTATTCTGCCTCTTTGTGCATATTGAGGATTCATGCCAAGTTTGGCCCCGATCCATCATTATTTGAGTCCACACTGCTCCCTGGGTGTAGGTGAACTATAACTTCCAAACTCAATGTAAATGCCCAGCAAACCCTATCAGTTCTTTCTGTTGGGCTCATGAGAGTTCAGTGTGCCAAGTTTGGTTCAAAATACATACAAGATTACAAGATTTATTACGGTCAATGACCAGCATAAAAATGTACAAACATCAGCATGTGCAAACATTAGGGTACACATACATGTACAAACACATGTACACAAATGTACAAACGTCAGGGTACACACAGACAAAGTTTAAAACCCAATATTGAATAAGATAGTTAAAATGGTATTAAACATTTAAATGCTAAAATGACAATGATAAAACCGAAATAAATATTAAAACTTTCTAAGACTGTGACAGCATCTTGCACCGACAAGCTATTGCTGCTGCACAGAAGCTGGCAACCCTAACAGTGACCTTGGGGTGTTGGTCAGACAAGAGATAATCTATATAAATCCTTGCAGATCTCCCTGGTAGACTTTCAAAATGGCTGAATGGCCATCTGTGAGGAATACTTTGATTGTGTTTTTCCCTTATGGCAGAAGGAGGTTGGACTGGATGGCCCTTGGAGGTCTCCTCCTACTCTAGGAACCTGTTGTAGTTGTAGTTGTAGTTGTTGTTAGCAGAGGCTGAATGAATATTATCAACATCATTATTATTATGAATAAATTCAGGGGCTTATTACACTCACATTTACCGTATTTTTCGCACCATAAGACGCAGTTTTTCCTCCCAAAGTAGGAGGAAAAACCAGCCGCGTCTTATGGAGCAAAGAGGGGGGGGGGAGGCGATAGTAAGCCTTTCCCTTGGCTGCCTCCTCCTCGGTCCCGCCTCCTCCTTCGCCTCCTCCTCCGTCGCCGCCCGTCGCGCCCGCCTCCGCCTCCGCCGCCCGCCGCCGCCGCCTCCGCCACCGCTGCCCGCCGTTGCCGCCTCCACCCGCCGCCCGCCGCCGCTGCCTCCCTCCCTTCCTCGTTGCTGTCGCGCATGGGCACTAGGTCCCAAGCGCGTCTGACGCATCTGACATCTGAAACAGGCGCTCTGGCGTGCTGGCGCAGGCATGCCTGGCACGCTCGGGACCTACTGCCCATGCGCGAATGTCCGCGCATGGGTAGTAGGTCCCGAGCGTTTCCGTGCTGCGTCAGCGCTGGCCAGGCGCGCAGGCGTCAGACGTCAGACGTCAGGACGCGCTTTGGGACCTACTGCCCATGGCGACTGGCGGCGAGGAGGAGGGAGGCAGAGGTAGGCGGCGGGCGGCGGCGGCGGAGGCGGGCGGCGGCGGCGGCGACGGAGGAGGAGGAGGCGGACCGAGGAGGAGGCGGCCAAGGGAAAGGCTTAGGGTAGCGGAGGGCGCCGAGGAGGGTCCACCCTTCCAGGTGGGCAGGCCGCTTCAAGCAGGCAAGCGCCGGGACCCACTTTTGGCTCAAAATATTTTTTCCCAATTTTCCTCTTCTAAAATCTAGGTGCGTCTTATCAGCAGGTGCGTCTTATGGTGCGAAAAATACGGTAGTTGAATTCAGTCTTAAAATATATTATAATGCTCTCACTGAAATACATTGCCAAATATTTTGCTTTTATGGCTCTTTGAGTCAAAAAGGTTCCTGACCCCTGATATAATGAATCAGAAATGATACAAATGTTCACATTTTGTTAACCATTGTTTTGTAAAATTTTAGTGAATAAATGTCATTTTTCTATGACAACCTCTCTTTTTCATTGCTCATAACATATACCCTTATCAGTCTTATTAATATATCAAAAATGAATTTAGTGCCTTTTTATTATTATTAAAGAAATTCAATTGATATTATGTAGTTCAGCCTTTAGTTGCGGCCCTCCATAATATTTTTGGCTCTCGTGTGGCCCCTTAGAAAAAATAATTGCCCACCCCTGATCAAGACGAATGAGCAAGAAGCAAGAACCAGTGAATAAATAATGATAAAAGAATACAAGAAAGAACTTGCTGCTGCTCAAGCAAGGACCAGCTTAAGCAGGAAGCCCTCATAGAATCATTGAGTTGGAAGAGACCTCGTGGGGCCATCCAGTCCAACCTCATTTGGCCAAGAAGCAGGAAAATCACATTCAAAGTACCCCTGACAGAAGATGGCCACCCAGCCTCTGTATAAAAGTTTCCAAAGAAGGAGACAACACACCACATTCTGGGGCAGAGAGAGTTCCACTGCTGAACAGCTCTCTCTCACAGTCAGGAAGTTCTTCCTCATGTTCAGGTGGAATCTCCTTTATTTCCTGTAGTTTGAGGCCATTGCTCCATTGTGTCTCCAGGACAGCAGAAAACAAGCTTGCTCCCTCCCCCCCTAGGACCAGGGGCGGTCTAAGGTCATTTCAAATGGTAAGCGAACATTATTTTGGCGCCCACCACATGTAAAACAAACCTTTTCCCTACCCTACCTCTTCTTTCCTTCCTTTTCCTTCCTTCCTTCCTCTCCCTTTCTTGCTTTCACTCTCCCTCGGAGGAGGAGGAGCTGCCGCTCGGTTCAGGCCGCAAGGAGGCGGAGAGGAAGGGGGCCGGTCAGGAGGAGGAGGAGGTGACACCTCTCCTCCTCGCTGCTCGGCTCAGCTTCTGGGCATGCATGAAGGTTTTTGCACATGCGCAGTGGCTCCGGAGCGCAAGTTGTGCCCTGGAGCCACTGGGCATGCGCGAAAATCACTGTGCATGCCCAGAAGCTGCTGCAGGCGCTGAAGCCTGTTAAGCCTTCAGCTTCAGCGCCTGCAGCTGCTTCTGAGCATGCATGGAGATTTTTGCAGATGCGCAGTGGCTCCAGGGCACAACTTGAGCTCCAGAGCCACTGCGCATGCGCGAAGACCTTCGTGCATGCCCAGCAGCTGCTGCAGGCGCTGAAGCCAAAGGCTTAACAGGCTTCAGCGCCTGCAGCGGCTTCTGGGCCTGCGCAAAGGTTTTTGTGCATGCGCAGTGGCTCTGGAGCTCAAGTTGAGCTCCGGAGCCACTGGTCATGCGCAAAAATCTCCACACATTCCCAGAAGCTGCTGCAGGCGCTGAAGCCTGTTAAGCCTTTTGGCTTCAGCGCCTGCAGCAGCTTCTGGGCATGCATGGAGATTTTCGCTCATGCGCAGTGGCTCCAGGGCACAATTTGAGCTCCGGAGCCACTGCGCATGCGCGAAAACCTTTGTGCATGCCCAGAAGCTGCTGCAGGCGCTGAAGCCGAAGGCTTAACAGGCTTCAGTGCCTGCAGCTTCTGGGCATGTGCGAAGGTTTTCGTGCATGCGCAGTGGCTCCGGAGCTCAAGTTGAGCTCCGGAGCCACTGGGCATGCGCGAAAATCTCCACACATGCCCAGAAGCTGCTGCAGGCGCTGAAGCCGACGCAGCGGCGGCGCGGACGCGGTGGCGCCCCCCATCCAAGATGGCGCCCAACGCGGTCGCGTAGTTCGCTTATATGTAAGACCGCCCCTGCCTAGGACTTCCCTCACATATTGATCCATGACCCTCCCCATGTCTCCTCTCAACCTTCTCTTCTGCAGGCAACATGCCCAGCTCCTTAAGCCACTCTGTCCTCATAGGGCTTGTCTTCCAGACCCTTGATCATTTGAGTTGCTCTTCTCTTAGAGTCAACATCTCCCTTCAATTGCAGTTCCCAGAATTGGCTGGACACAGTGTGATTCCAGGTAAAGGGATCTGACCAAGGCAGAATAGAGGGGGAGCACGGCGTCCCTGAATCTAGGCACTATACTCCTTTTGATGCAGGCCAAAATCCCATTGGCTTTTAAAGCCTCTGTCTGACATTTCTGGCTCCTGTTCCTCTTCCTCCCCACAAGGACTCCAATATCTTTTTCACACATCCTGCTGTCAAGCCAAGCATCGTCCCCCATTCTCTCTCTTTGCATTTCCTTTTTCTGCCTAAATGGAGTCTCTTGCATTTGTCCCTGTTGAACTTAATTGTTTTAGTTTTGGCCCATCATCCCTCTAGTCTGTTAAGATCCCTTTGAATTATTCTCTTGTCTTGTGAAGTATTGGCTCTCCCTCCCCATTTGGTGTCGTATGCAAACTTGATGATCCTGCCTTCTAACGCTTCATCTGAGTCATTAATCAAGATCCTGGACAGGACCAGGCCCAGGACGAAACCCTTCTCATAGCACTCCACTCTTCACTTCTTTCCAGGATTCTTTGGCTGGTGTTTGCTGGGAAAACCCTTTGGTTTTCTCGATGTTTAATTGTTTTGGCGTCAGGAGCAACTCGAGAAATTGCAAGTTGCTTCTGGTGTGAGAGAATTGGCCGTCTGCAAGGATGTTGCCCAGGGGACGTTGCCCGCATGTTTTGATGTTTTACCCTCCTTGTGGGAGGCTTCTCTCCTGTCCCCGCATGGGGAGCTGGAGCTGACAGAGGGAGCTCATCCGTGCTCTCCCCAGATTCGGACCTCCGACCTGTTGGTATTCAGCCTTGCTGGCACAAGGGTTTAACCCAGGGGTAGCGAACCTACGGTTCGGGAGCCAGATGTGGCTCTTTTCATGATTGCATCTGGCTCTTCAGAGCAGCCTGGACTTCAGTTTCCCAGCATGTAGCGGGGAGGAGCGACGCAAATGCGCCGTGACTGCTCCTTCCGCGCCACCATTGCCGCCTCTTCCTCATCCCCCGCTGCTCTTGGGACCCTGTGCCCTCTTTGCCGGGGTTGGCGGAGCCCAGTGGCAGCGCCTCGTCCTCATCTTCGTTTCTTTCTCCCCCTTCACCCTTTTCTTCTCTTCTTCCTTTTCCCTCCCTCTCTCCCCTTCCTTCTTTCCTCCATTCTCCCTCCCTCTTCCTTCCTCTTCTATTCTTTCCCCCCAAGTCTTCCTTTCCTTCTCCTTCCTTTCTTTTCACGTTCCCCTCCCCTTCTTTCTTTTCTTCTTTTCTCTTCATTATTTTTCTTTTCTTCCTTTCCCATAGTTCGTTCTTCTTTTCTTTCTTCCTCTCCCCCTCCTTCCTTTATTTCCTCTTTCTTTCTTTCTTTCTTTCTTCCCCCCTTCCTTCCATCTTCTTTTCCTTCCCAGAGTCCTGAGCAGGGCCGTAGCCAGGATTTTGATTCAAGGTCGGGTGGGGGCTGAGTTTGATTCGGGGCTGAATCTGTGTGGGAGAGGGTCTACCCTAGCAAACCTTTTGTATTGTTATCCCAATACACCCATGCATATGGGATATATTGAGCATGGTGATCAGATCATGATATAAATACACATAACAGTTTAAATAATGTACCAGTAAGGCCTTCTCGCGGACCACCCTAAAAATTTCAGGGGGGGGGGGCTGAAGCCCCCCAAGCCCCTCCCCCTGGCTACATGCCTGGTACTGAGCATGCCTTTCACAGAGCCAGGTCTGAAGTGTCCTGTCATTCTGCCGGGGGAATCCTTTTCTCATAGTATGTACATATATACTCACATTTAGTTGAATTCAGTCTTAAAATGTATTATATAAAATACTAGCTGTACCTGGCACGCGTTGCTGTGCCCTATTTAGAAGATGCGAGAAAGTCTGTGGGAAGTGAATTGGGTGTTTGTGTTTGTGCCTCAGCCCTTTGCCTTATTCTCCTCTGACAGTTTATTATGGGTCGGTGTGACAACCCCTTGTTGACTGGCCCCAGACTGGACAATCTTTCGGAATCCAAACCGCTAACCCTAAATGCAAGGGGGCCTCGAAGTTACCTCAGCAACTTCTGTCTTATGGCAGGGTAGACTATCTCCCCCACTAACCATTGAATTGCAGAGACTTTAAATTTCTCAGTAACCACTTGACCACACTGCCACCATTTGTCTGTCTGACCACTGACCTTGAGGGCCACCACCAATAAAAGAACTAACAGAGGTGTTTTTCTTTTAAGATGTAAATAATTTATTATGACACAAATGGGTACAAATCTTGATTGGTTTTATACTTCCTCAGAGGCACAAACTTATTCTGTTACACAAAACACAAATGGGGTTATACTATAGGGTTCCCACTAACCCTCTATAGACCTCTGGACTCTTCCATCTCTAACTAGGGTCTCTACACCCATAAAACTGGACTGCTCTCTTGCAGACCTTAAGACTAACTAAAGACTGAACTGTTCTCTTACAGTCCTTAAGACCAACTAACTCAAAACAAACTCCTCCCCCCTCATGGCAGTTGGCTTCCAACCGCTCTTCACCAACTGTAAAATTCATACCTTGAACATTCTAAAAGGCTCTGGCCCTGGTTGCTATGGCGACAGCTCTTCAGAGCTTCTGCCAAGCCTCCCTTCTGTCTCACCCACATCAACAATTCATAGGATATTCCTTTGAACTACACAAAACAACATACATTTAACATATGTTATACAACATTTACACACAAATAATCGACATCATTACAGTCAGAATGTTTATGTTGGCTGGCCAGTACAGGAGTTATGCAAATCCGCCCTTATTGGCAGCCAATCATGTTGTCAGAATGTAGAGGCTGGGAGAGTCATTGGCAGCCCCGGAGGATGCTGGGAAATGTAGTTTTTTACTCGTTGTTTTGGGGCCTTTTAGGTTTTTTGGGGGGGGGAGTTTATTTGCTACAAACGTACCTTGCTTGAGGCCTATTTCTGTTGGCAAGTTTGGTGTTTCTGCGTTGTAAGGTTTCTCTGTTTGGGACGGTCTTTCCATGACGACTCTTCCTTTATATATATAGATGACCATTTCGGATTTTGAAGTCTCGGTGTGTTGAAGTGTGTTATTTGTTGTAAAGTAGATGTGTAGTTTGATAATCACTTGTGTGCCTATGTGTTTAATGGTAAAATCTTTAATACGCCACAGAGAGTGGGAATGGAATGTTGGTGCAGCAAGCCCCATGCAAAGGCTGTTACCATGGAAACGGAAGCTGCACTGGCTTTAGAATGTTCACAGTTTTAAAAAAGGGCAGTTAGGTTTTGTCAGTTGGAAGGACAAAAGCTGTCTTTAGGAGCTGCCAGAGTTCAGTTCAGTGGAGGGTTTGGGAAACCCAAGTGTAGGACAGACTTTGTCCCAGTCAGGAATGAAAGTAACCTAATAGGCAAAGCCTACAGCTGGTTCTTTACCTGAGGAAGCAGTTAGGTAGTAAACTGCTTGTACCTGTGTTAGGTCATACAGGGGAAGTTGTACCCCAGTGTTGAATTGTTGTAAAATCAAGTTGTGTACCTCTTATGAGTCCTTTTGAAACCAACTAAGCACTGAACCCTATTGTGAAATGAATTGCTAATCACTTTTATCACAACTCTGCAAGTCGTTTTTTTAAACGCAAGTCTTTGGAAAACCCTCACATCGGTGGTTAAATCTTACAAAATGGTGGCAGCAATTTAAGAGGAAAAGATCCTCACAACGTGGATGCAAGCTGTAAGCTGCGTCTTCACAAAGTGGTCGGTGGGCGTCAAATCATTCACAAATTGGTGGCAGCGGTGGGATAGCCTGCCCTGCCATGGTTTAAAAAGGTGTCGAAATCTTTTACAATTGGTGGCAGCGGTGGGATTTGAAGGATAGCCTGCCCTGCCACAGTTTTCCACAGTTCTCCCAGTTCTGAGTTGGAATCTACACGGATCGACGCTAGCTCTCAGCGGCGTCGAATCTTTTCACTCAGATTTCAGAATTCTAGAATTCTAGGTAAGATGAACACATTAGACCAGTGTTTTTCAACCCTTTTTAAGCCGCGGCACATTTTTTACATTTACAAAATCCTGGGGCACACCACCAACCAAAATGACACAAAATGACACTCTAGCACAGTCATACATATAGTTAATATGTTTTTAAATGTATTTATACACTCATTGTGAAACCTGGGCCTGTTTCGATGAACACAACATAGATATCCTGGCAGGAATGGCAGAAAGACACAAGCTTCCCACACAGAACTCCCATAACCAAGGGAAAATACTATAAGCATTTGGTGGGCATTGACCTTGCGTTTTGGAGTTGTACTTCACCTATATCCAGAGAGCATTGTCAACTGAAACAATGTTGGATCAGGACCAAACTTGGCATGTGTCACAACGTGGGCCCTAGCTCCACCCCGTAATCACACACACACAGACAATGTCAATTAACTATTTATTGAATCAAAAGGATAGCAGGTGAAAACGATAGAATGTTCAATTAAGGAATAGGATCAATAAGTCCAAGGTAAAAAGCAATAGGTTTCAAAAGCAATCCAAAACTTGAAATCTCTCAAAGCAAGGTCCATAAAAACAAGGCAAGTTGTTCCAAAGCAAACTTAGTCCATGAAGCAAACAAGGCAATCCAAAGTTCTTGGAAGAAACAAGGTCTCTTGACTGTACTTGGCAAGGCTAGCCAAACTATGGCTTCCAGGGAGCAGCAGACCGCCGATACGTCTGTCCAGTATAGACGTGGCTGCCAAACTGAGGAACTTTCCCACTGAGTGTATACTTAAGTCCCACCCTTGTGAGACCTGCGCCTCTCCAGGCCCCGCTTCCAATCTTTCCGTGTAGCCACAATACTACTCCTACGGTCGAAGCTCCTTGGAGGCTCAGCGCCATCTGCCTCGTTATCTTCCTGGGAAAGTGCCTCTGACTCGGTTTCCATCTCTTCCTCCGCAGCTGGTGGAAAGAAGTGCTCCTGAGAACCGAATCCTCCTGGCTTCTCATATTCGCAATCGGAACCGGAATCTAGCTGGCCTTCTTCATCTGAGTAAGCAGAAGGCTAGGTGTCATCCCATTGCAAACTGTCAGTCGGTGATGCATGCCCATCAGCCCCTGCATCCCCTCCATCTTGGTCCAAAGCAATTGGTCTTCGGCGTCGAGTATTTATGCCACAGCGGAATAGGCAACAGAAATATAGAAGTTTAATTCCCCATCGGCCCAATAAACTCCAGTCTCTGTTGGTGTGAATAATGACACTCTCATTCAATTCACAAGGTAAAAATATAACTTTGTATTGAATTGTATTTAACAATAACAAGCTAAGCATGGAAAAACAACAGCCATCACAGCTACCTTTTTAAACATCCTTTCCTCACAAATATTTAATCCTAACTGTCCTCTTCAACGGACAATTCCCAACTGTCAGATCCCAACTGTCATTTCTCAAGATTCCATTCATCAGTCTTGAGACAGCGCCATCTGGTGTCAAACATGTCACACTGCAGAAAATACATCTTGTGCTGACTCATGAATTGCCATTCAAAATGCAATAATCTGACACTCCTCCTTCATGAGCAACACAAGTACACACATTACTTATAATAACAATATCTTCTTACAAAATACATTTAATTTACAATTAGTCAATGATTTTGTAAACATATCAGATATATTCTCATCTGACTGTACATACACAGGATTAATAAAACCATCCTGTACTAACTTTCTAACATTTTGGTACCTTACCCCAATATATTTTGTTCTCTGCTTTAATCCTTCAGCATTTGATATTGCTATACAAGATTGAGAATCAGTAAATAAAGATATCTTATCTTCAAAACTTTGGAACTCGTTTACTAGAGCCTTTATCCACTCTAGTTCTGTACAACAGTCAGACAAAGCAGAAAATTCGGCTTCTGCCGTGGATAAACAAACGTGTGACTGTTTACGAGATTTCCATGTCACTTGTATCCCATTAAAACTAATTAGATACCCGGAACATGACAAGTTTTGTTCGTTGTCACCAAAACTTGCGTCTGCAAACCCCTTCATACCGCTTTCTTTTGGACAAATTTTTAGCTTTTTGTCACATGTTCCTTTCAAATATCTTAACACTCGTTTTACAGCTTGCCAATCAGTCAACGTTGGTTCATTCACTCTCCTGCTTAGTACATTAGTGGCATAGGCGATGTCAGGCCTAGTCCAATTTGCCAAATACAAGAGGCTCCCAACCACTGATCTATACAATGTTTGATTGACAAACATTTCACCTCTATCAAGCTTTAAAAAATCTGGTACCATTGGAGTTGCTACTGTTTTACACAGAGTCAATCTTGTTCTCTCAAGTAACTCAAAAATTTTGTCTTTTTGATCTAGACAAATATCTTTTTCAGTTCTAGTTACATTTACGCCTAAGTATTTCCGGACTTCTCCAAAATCTTTTAGAGTCAAACTTGAGTTTAGTCCCTTAAAAACTTGTTCCACATCCCTTTCGGATGGTGCTAGTACTAAGAGATCATCGACAAACACCAAAACAAATGTTTGCTTTTTAGACTCTTTTCCTTTCTTATATAGACATGTATCTACACTGCTTCTTTCGAAGCCAAGACCCTTTAACTTTTCGTCTATACACTGGTTCCAGCATCTCGCTGCTTGCTTTAGCCCGTATAATGCTTTCCGTGAGTCGATACACACCAGTTGGAGTATCTTTTTCAAAACCAGGTATTGCTCTCATATATACATTGTCAGTCAGCTCTGCGTTTAAATAAGCTGTGGCAATGTCAAAGTGCCTTATAACATACTTTCTTTGCACACCGATGCCTAAAGCAGTCCTAATTGTTTCAGGTCTAATCGTTGGAGCATATACCTCATCATAATTTTGATTGTAAATTTGACCAAAACCTTGTGCAACCAATCTTGCTTTGTACAATAATGAACCATCAACTTGTGTTTTCCTTTTAAATACCCACTTGCAACCAATTACCTTTACATCTTTGGTTACATTTGCTTGTTCTAAAACATTTAAAGAATGAAGTGAATCAAATTCCTTCTTCATTGCTTTTACCCAACAATCATGTTCATTTTTCGGTCTACGCAATGCTTCAGCGTAAGAATTAGGATCTTTCCACTCTATACTTCCTATTTGCGTGACTTGGTACTTGGCTGGTGGAATTCCTTTAGTGATACGTGTGGATCTCCTAGGAATCTCATCCTTAGTCTCCTCCACATCCCTAATCTCCTCTTGACAATGTCCATCAACCTCTGTTACAGATTTGGACACTAAGTCAGAGTTTGTGGCGCAAAAATCATGAAAATTACTTTCTTCAGATTGTTCCTTGCTTTCTTCCACATTTGCCTCATCAAATACCTCTACAACTTCAGATTCATTCTTTACTCTAGAAACACTTGGGGTTATGAACACTTCAGTGTTCGCATGAATTCTATCCCAATGAGTATTATTTTCGAACTTTACAGATCTGGAGACTGTGATCTTCTTCCCTGGAGAAGAGCCATTCCAGAATCTATAGCCTTTTCGTTCCACCTTCATATCTAATAAATTGCATCTTTACCCAATGCTGATCTCTTTTGTCTCTTTGCTGTATAGGAATTAAGACATTTGCATGCGCACCAAATACTTGAAAATGATCCACCTTTGGATGTCTTCCATAAAACAAATAGAATGGGATTTCATTTACACTTGAGGTCCATAACCTATTCAGCACGTAATTGGCAGTGTTAGCTGCTTCTGCCCAAAAACCTTTGGACATTTGTGCATCCTCAAGCATTGATTTTACCATGGTTTGAATTACACCTAAGCGACGCTCCGCAATTCCATTTTCTTTTGATACACACGGTTTGTTTTCCTATGCCAAATTCCTTTATCCTTAAAAAATTCTTAAGTCTTTCATTCACAAATTCACCTCCTCTATCAGATTGAACTTGTTTAACAGTCAAATCAGGAAATTGGTTCTTCACAAAATTGTACCATTCAATAAATTTTTCATACACCTGAAATTTACCTTTCAGAGGATAAACGAAGCCAAATCAAGACCTATCATCTACTATTACTAGTAGAAATACATTACCTCAATACTCTTTGGAAAAGGTCCAGCTAGATCCATGTGCACTAACTGTAACTTAGTTGTTACTCTATCACTCCTTTTGGCAACAGGATAAGCCTTTAACTTTGTTTTGTTACAGACAGCACACTCTAAATAATTTCTGCATTCTGGTATTTGAATGCCTACTAGCTGTGCAGTCTTTCTAATCATATTATAGTTCATGTGGCCAAACTTCCTGTGTAGCATGTGCAGACATCTGTCACCATGCAGAGGTTTCCCTTCAAACTCTGAATACTATTTGTAGACATTTTATTACTAGCATTCATTCTATAGAAACCATTTTGAAATTTTACTTCCTTATACATACCTGTATTTTTATTACTCATTTTACATAACTCCCCTTCAAACACAATGGATAAACCATGGTCTGCAAGTTGTTTCACCCCTAGAACATTCTGTTCTAGCTCAGGAACTAAATAAACATTGTCTAACTTTAGGCTAAGTTGACCAATTTCAACTTCTCCCTTTGTTAAAACTTTGCACCTTTGACCATTGGCTAGACTCACACAACTTTGCATAGAACCAGATAAAGGTTCCTTCTCTGCTAACAATTTACCATCCTTAACAAAACTCTTTGCACTCCCAGAGTCAATAATCCAGGGTACCTGAGGAATAAAATCATTGTTACATTGTAAACTCATCAACAGACAGCCTGAATCAGAGTCTTTTCTTGAATTGTTGATCTGTTCTTTTTTGCTCTGTGCTGATTCACTCTTCTTAAACTTGTTCTGATGACATTGTCTAGCTTTGTGTCCTCTTTTATTACAAATGTAACAGATGATGTCACACTGGATTGTCTCTTTCCTCTTCATATTGAAGCCTTTGTTGACCGTCTTCTCCGTTGAAAGTTGCTGGGCATTTCTTCTGTAACAAGCCCAGTTCTCCAATCTAGTCGAAACTAAGTCGAAGTTGATGTCCTCTTCTTTCACAGATTGCATGGAGTCAATGAATGAGTTGTAGCTCTGCCCCAAACTGCTTAGTAGAATTAAGCCTCTCTGATCTTCTGTAAAATTGGTGCCCCTTGCTGCTAAATCATTAAATAGGCTCAGCATTTTACTCAAATGAGTCTCTCTGGCACAATCTTGCATTGACAGAAGCTTCAGTGAAAACAGTTCTCTGCTCAATAAAACTTTTGAGCCTCCAGTAGCCTGCTGATACAGCTTTTCAAGCCTTTTCCAGCAGTCAGCGGCTGTTTCTTCCAGAGCTAAATATGTGAGGTTCCTATCATCAACTGACAGGATGATGGTAGCCCTTGCCTTGCCATCTTTCAACCTTTCTGCATCAGAAATAGGTCTATGTGTAAGGCAGGATAACAGCTCCTCCTTTGCCAAAACTGCTCGCACTTTGGTAGCCCATATTAAATAATTTGAGCTGCCTCTGAGCTTTTCTAAATGATGCTGTGCTCCAAATAATGCCATCTTTCTTCACACTACAGATGCTCCTGGCAAAAATTCACTTCAGCTTTTTTCTCTAACACTGAGGTAAACAGCGACTTCTGCTGCAATTTCTAGTGTTATTCAAAAACTTTTTCTATGAATTATGGGTTATGTAGTATCTCTGTGCCTCTGTAATTCTGGATTCTGGGTTCTGGGTTCTGGGATCTGGGCCCATAACCTCTTCGGCGTCGAGTATTTATACCACAGCGGAATAGGCAACAGAAATATAGAAGTTTAATTCCCCATCGGCCCAATAAACTCCAGTCTCTGTTGGTGTGAATAATGACACTCTCATTCAATTCACAAGGTAAAAATATAACTTTGTATTGAATTGTATTTAACAATAACAAGCTAAGCATGGAAAAACAACAGCCATCACAGCTACCTTTTTAAACATCCTTTCCTCACAAATATTAAATCCTAACTGTCCTCTTCAACGGACAATTCCCAACTGTCAGATCCCAACTGTCATTTCTCAAGATTCCATTCATCAGTCTTGAGACAGCGCCATCTGGTGTCAAACATGTCACACTGCAGAAAATACATCTTGTGCTGACTCATGAATTGCCATTCAAAATGCAATAATCTGACAATCGGGACCCCTGGGGCGGCACCCCCCCCCGGCTGGAGTGGGGGCTGAGTTGCTACAGCATGAATACTCTATATGCCTAAATGTGAACACAGATGGAGTTTAGGGAAACTAGACCTTGACATTTGGGAGCTACAGTTTCTGGGATTTATAGTTAACACACAATCAAAGAGCATCCTGAACTCTTGCAACAATGGAAATGAACCAAACTTTGCATATTAAACTCTCATTACCAACAGAAAGTACTGAAAGGGTTTGCTTGGGAATTGACATTGAGTTTGGAAGTTGTAGTTCACCTACACCTAGAGAGCACTGTGGGCAGGAGGGGGAAGAAAGGGTATTGGAGGTTCCAATTTCCCCCGGCACACCTGATGATCGCTTACGGCACACTGGTTGGGAAACACTGCATTAGACAATTAACTTTCTTGTTTCCATCATGGTCTGTTTCCGCAACATAAGTGCATGCAAAATTCAAGATCCATTGCCGAGATGGGTGAATCCGTTAGGTTTTCTTTCGCAAACAGATTTCTTAAATCTCCAAAGTTTTTCCCATCCCATTTGGAAGGAAATGATCCAAATGTTGGTGCCTTCTTGGCTTTAAAAAACCCCAAACCAAACCAAAGTCTTCAATCATCCCCAGCCATTTTCCTTTCTCCTCGGCAAGATCAAGTGCCTATTGTTTTCTGTCAAAGTAGATATTTTGTTTTGGAGGCTCTCAACGCCAAGCCGGTTGAATACATTGCAAGGAAATGGTAGACTCGGAACAGGGCAAGTTCATATGGGGGCAACCTGTACCTGTGAATGCCTTGGGGTGATGGCGTTTTGAAAGGGCTGCAAAGAGCTCACTACGTGGTGCATTCTCATCTCGGGAAGACTTCAGCCTGCCACTTCTCATTTGCTTTCTTCTCCATCAGCTGAAGCTTCTTGGACGTCCCTCCGCTGAAAGATGCCACCATAATTGCCAATTTGCCTGGTAGACATAGCTGGTTCTTGTTTTTGATGTGGCCTTTCACGTCTTAGTTCTCTGGTGTCTCTTCCTTTTTCTGCTCTACACTGAAAACATTACATACATAGAAATATAGGAAGCTGCCTTACACTTACAATAACTCAGACCAATCGTCTAGCACAGAGGTTCTCGAACCTTTTCAGCTGCACAGCCCTTTGTTATGCAAAAGTTCCTCATGGAGACCCAGGCCTTTGTAATAATAGTAGTAATAGGAGCAAGCCCAGGGTCATCCAGTCCAACCCCCTTCTGCCATGCAGGCAAAGCACAATCTAAACACCCCCAACAGATAGTCACCCAGCCTTTGTAATAATAATAATAATAATAGGCTTGGCCGATTCACCGGCCGAGCAGGTTGTGGTGTGGGAATGTCCTCACTGCCATTTTGTTGAGGGGGGGGGGCTTCTTCCTCCCAGAAGCCCCTGGGTGGTGAAGTTTTCCCGCCACCA